>JAGDQP010021870.1:0-31191 GCA_022664845.1 Lepisma saccharinum | reverse complement strand
CCGCACCTTAAGATATCATTGTAAAAAGAGAGAGACGTAATTCTAATTATGTATTAAACCTGAAGTAAACCTTGACGATTCAATGCCTGGTGAGACATCTAATTAGTAAGCAGTTTATCATCACTTTTCCGATACATTGTCAGTGGACGTCTCTGAACGAGCGAGGGGAAATTGATCCAAAGTTTACAGGAGGTATTGTGATAGATCTAGCGAGAAAGTTTGAATTTTGCCGTAGTAGTCTTGCGGGATCTTGTGTTAAATTTATGGAAATCGCATAATAGCTGGAAGCGTGAGAAAAGGTAGACTGGATCCTTGTTTTTTTTTAGTTCTTTGTGTAGTTGTGGGGCTTGCGACGTTCATGTAAGCGAAGCCGTTCTAATTTATTAAAGTAAGGTGAGAGATGATCAAAATATCTTAGATCAAAAATGAAATACACACAAGCCATTTGGACATGTTGCAGTTATCTGACTAGCTCATTCTTAAGGTCAGATTAAAATACATCACCGTAGTCAAGGTATGACAGTACCAAATCCTAGATAGAGATAGTCAAACCGGCGTAGGTAAGAATGGTTTTGTGCGACGTAATGAGTACAAAGATGCAAAAGCTTTTCTACTTTGATCTTTCCAAGGTAGGTTATGATCCAGTATTAAACCAAGATCTGTGACTGTGCGCTGGAACAATATTGGGGTGTTATCTATAATTAAGGGGGTTAACATTTCACAGTCAATACTGCCACGAATATACTTGGAAGCTAAGAGTATAGCTTGGGATTTTTTGGGGTTGATGCACATGCCATGTCGTAGTGACCTCTCACTAAACTTAATAAAGTTTTATTCACTTTATTCATTGTTTGATGAAATTCTGATGGCGAGGAAGAGAGATAAATTTAAAGGTCATCGGCATAAAGATAATAACGGCAGTAAGTTAAGACATCCGATATTTCATTGATGTATAAAGTACAAACAGAAGAGGGCCCAAAATACTGCCTTGAGGGACTCTGTATGAGATTGATGTTGCAGAGGAGGATTTATTATGAAACATAGCGAATAGTTCACGGTGAACTAGGTAGGAGTGAATCCACGATACGGGTGTTTCAGAAAAATTAAAGAAAGCTTTTAATTCAGCCATCAATATATCGTAGTCGACAAACTGAAAATCCAACAGTACTAGGATGGCAGCTTGTCTATGGCGCATGGCCCATCGAAAATCTTCTGTTACTTTACCAATGCAGTATTAGCAAAGACCTCGTAGAGACTTACCACGCTTTCCCATTTCTGTCTGTGCTAAAACTAATGGGTTTTGTACAGTAGAACGTGATTTTGAATTCATCCGCTAGGTAGCTCTGGCATAGCCCTCATATCATGAAGAACGGTAGTTCTTCGAGTGACGCTGACAAATGAGTCTGTTAGCGACACTCTATGTATACAGCTAGTTTCGGATCTAGTGAACTAAAAGCATGATTTTGGTGCTTGAACTTGCATTTAAAAGTTCTTTGCTAAGTAGTAGTCGTTGCCAAACACCATCCTCTGGAACTGCCTTTACTTTAGCCGCACAAGGCTGTGAGCATATGAAGGACTTGGAACTTAACCCCACCCTCCTGGAATATGTTCATAATGAAGAATGAGGAGTTGTTAGCAGTAAGTATGCCAGATTATAGTTGATATGAATGTAAATCTGTCAATTGGAATGTGAATAGGTGTCACGATGAGACAAGTGAAAGAATTGAATACGAAGATATATCGTGTTCGCCAGACTGTGGTTTAATAGGGATGGAATATATTAATACTAAATGATGGGAACATTTGAAAGTAAGTTCTAAAAGACTACGTGAGAAAAATTAATGATGACCCAATTTTCATGATAAAGCGGAGAGAAGAGAACCCACTTCACTCGAAATTGTTAACATGTGAAAATCCGTGGGGCGGAACCCTTAGAGATGTCCAAGTATCTTGAAACGAAATATCTTTTCAAAAAGCTATTAAATAGCCATTGGAGTATGAGCCGGATGTGGAAATTAGGCAGACGCACAGAGAAGCCGCTCATAGGGGGATATATATATATATATACACAGATGCTTATCAGAAGAATAACGGAAACACCTGAACAAAAGTGCAACTTACCAGATTAATATGGTGTCGGGCCACCTTTCGCCTTCAGAACAGCCTTGATGCGACGTGGGATGGAGGCATAGAGGTCGTGAATGGTAGCAAGTGGAATATTACACCATTCCTCGTGCAGGGCATCGGCCAGTTCTGTGAGAGAGGATGGAGGTGGAAATCGTCGCCGGAGTCGTGTTTCCAAGATGGACCACAGATGTTCAATTATGTTGAGATCTGGGGATTGGGCGGGCCAGGGGAGGTGTTGAACTTCATCCCGATGTTCCTCAAACCACGCTGCAACAACTCCAGCTGTGTGAATGGGTGCATTATCATCCTGGAATATGGCGTCATTGTCCGGGAACAACATCCGGACCATAGGATGCAAGTGGTCTCCTAAAATTGCGACATAATCGTTGGCAGTGATACGTCCGCGTAGTGTGACCACAGGACCCAATGAAAACCATGATATTGCGGCCCACAGCATCACCGTGCCGCCGCCATGTTTCACAGTTGGGCGGAGACACTGCAGATCATACGCTTCTTTGGGCGTTCTCCACATATAAACACGGCCCGTGGTTTGGAATAGGGTGAATTGTGACTCATCCGACCATACCACACGTTTCCAGTCGTCAACGGTCCAAGTTGCATGGTCGCGGCACCATTTGCGGCGTGCTAAAGCGTTCTGGTCCCTGATGAGAGGTTTGGCCCGTGCAACACGACCCCGTAAGTTCATGTCATGTAATTCGCGGCGGACTGTGATTGTCGAAACAGGTTGGGGGAGGTGCTGATTGAGTTCCTCCGTCACTTGCGCCGCAGTGGCACGACGGTTCCGCGTGACAATGCGCTTTAATACCCGGCGTGCCCTGTGACTGATGCTTTTCTTCCGCCCACAGTTCCGCTTCCCCGATGTGGTTTTCCCGTGTGTTGTGTAGGCCGTCATCACCTTCGACACTGTCCCTGGCGACACACCTAACACACTAGCCACTGCCGTCACACTCACTCCACATAACCGCGCACCAACAATTTGCCCTCTTTGAAACTCTGAGAGGTCTCCCATTTTACACTACCTCCGTCTGCTGCAGCCACTGCACACTCCTGTTCTACGACGCCTGACGTAGTATGGAGACCGACCTAACACACCACCACCAGCAGTCCGGCGCTGCGGTCGCCACGACACCACTGCCAACCCATACATCTGACGTGTTGAGAACTACAGGTGTTTCCATTATTCTGATAAGCATCTGTATATATGGCTGTGATTAATTAATATAAAGACATAGAAATCGAAGAGAAAGAGAGTATGGAGTCTTTTTTTTAAACAGGAATAATCAACGGTGGGAGAGGCACTAGCAGTTTAACTTGTAGGAGGAGAGAAGAGAAAAAAATGAGTAACCGACGAGAAATAGAAGGATGCGCGGGCAGTGATCAGTAAAGATATGGGTGAACGAACGTAAGCATTGCTTTCGCAATGTAACACCACATCTGGAACAGTGATCATCACATCAGAGAACAACACAACCTAACGAAATCAATATAAGGTATTTGCTTACAAGTAGAACAATGTGGTTAATGCAGTTTCAGAATGGTTCATATCGCTTTGCATGAAGTACCACCCTGATAGCTCATAGTTTACTGTGGGAAATAATAATAATAAAATATGTGGAATAAAAAGGTCATGAGTTCGAAAGCGGTGGGAGGCACAACCCGATGAAAAAATCCGGGTGTTCGAGGGAACTGTTGGCAAATCGTGAATTTGGGATAAGGTAGTCAGTATGAAAAATAATAATACAATAATACTATATCGAGATATAATTATAACAAAGTCGTAAAGGAACAATGTAGTGTCACCTGTGGTACTGCGCAGTGTAATCATACAGTAATATAAGTAAGCGCAGAAAGATGTAATTGATTGTTCCCAGATCGAGGAAACACTACGAACCAATGTAAAAGCGAAATGAATCACAGTAAAAAGCCTTTATGCGTACTATCATTTCAGCCAGGAATGATGCGCCTCATGCCATCTAGTCTCTGTATCACTAACCGGGAAAACAGGCCGGACCCTTGTAAGTGGTGCCATGAGACGGAAAGTGGTGGTACGACGTCCGTCAAGAAAGACAAGCTTGTTATGAGCTAAGAACTGTATTATTCAAGCTAGAAACGCACAGACATATTAATTTGTAGCATAAAAAGGACCCTTGAAGGTTCAACTCTCGAAAACATAATGGGGGCATCTAAGATAAGAAGTGGTTACATGAAGGTGGGAAAGTATAGGTGCAGTTATTCATATCATGTTCTAACATTACATAAAAAGAAAAAAATGTAAAGTATTATAGCAGCCCTCTAAGTAACCCGTTTAGAAAGCCTACAATGTATCATTGTCTGTTCCTGTGAATTCTTACTAGTGCAAGTCATATCAATAATAAACAAATCGCCCTCAAGCGACAAAGGTGAGCGCTCGAACCGTTGGTTCACCATGATCCCAACAGTTTATTGGACCTATTAAAAGCAAATAGACTTGAAATTTTAAAAAAAAATGATTTTACTGTGCATTCGTTAGTATAGCCTCGCTAGGCCTATTACAAACACAATAAACCTCCTTCGGAAAGTTCCAATTGACTTTATTTATGGAGGAACCAAATATTGGTGGTAGGACAGAGGCAAGAAAAAATTGAATTTATTTAGGATCTTTAGGTATATATGGTTCAGGTCGGGGTAGCGCACGGGAAAGGATGCGGGAAGGAGTCGCCTAGGGCCTAAGTTGAAGGTATCATCCCGGAATTGGCCTCGTGTGACTGAGGAAAGGTCGTAAAAACGCAGTCAGGATGACCAGCCGTGGGAATCAAATTCAGAACCTTTAGAATACGAGGTTAATCCTGAAAAAATGAACGAAGTCATGATTGCATCGAAATTTACACAATATTTACATAGTAAGGCTTTATACGAACCTCGCAGAAAAGGAAAGCTTTTCCTCTACTCCTCCGAAACTGATCTCCGTGAGTGTAATAATATAATACGTAAAAATATACTTTATCTGAAGAAACTGGATACGGTAATGTTTACGAAGAAAAGAAAATTTACGGATAAAGCTAACGGAATGAAAGGATGAGGTGCCTTCCGACGATACAGATATACAGTCCAACAAAGTTATGAAGTACAAGAGCATCAACATCGGAAATATCGTTTAAACAAGGAGTTTGGAATGTCAGTTTTGATATTGGGAGGGGTCGCAATTGAGTTTCGATACTGTTTGAACTGAAACTATTGTTGAATACTGTTAAAAGTGGCGTAAGAAGCCATTGGGAATTTGTTTTATATGGGTCAGTCTAGTAACTTGGGACTTCGGGCCGTTACGATTCGGCCTTTAGCCAAGTAATATCACCGGGACTTGAACCCGGGACCGTTGAGTCGATGACCTACTCCCGCAGTCCGCTTAGCCACCTGGCCGGCTAGGTTTATTTAAATTTACTATGTAAGAAAAATAAACTGGTTCTTTCTTGGACACTTTATAGAAGCGTCATTTGCTCATTTCAAAAGTTCAAACCAGTCAATTTTTTTTAAATGACTGTCTACAAATCATCGGCGTGGTTTATGCACATTCGAAAGGTGGAACATGTCAGTTTTGATATTGGGAGGTGTCGCAATTGAGTGTTGATACTGGTTGAACTGAAATTTTGTTTTATATGGGTCAGTCTAGTAACTGACCCGTTACGATTCGCCCTTGAGAATGAATTATGTCCAACAAAAGCACGAAAATATGATGAAAACGACTCAATAAGTCAGCACAAGACAAGAGGAACTGTACGGTCTTGCGCTAGTGATCGCATCCGTGCATATAGGGGAAAAGTTCTCTGGAACGAAAACAACAAATACATATGTATATATATTAAGGATGTTTAAATGCAATGGAATGGAATGACCGCTCAATATTAAAAAATTGTTTTCGTTTGAGGTTTGACAATGAGGAAAAGCGGTGCCAAGTTGTGCGGATGAATCGTAGTGTAGTTAGTAGAGCGCAGGGTGGGCAGTAGAAAAAAACATGCTAACCGGGATTTACATGTTGCGTCTGCAGTTAAATGAAGCAAAGACCGGGATGGTACAACATCCACGCCCCCGACCCAAACCTAAGATGGCGAAAGGCCATACAAATGGAGGAAGATAATCGATAGCGTTGAGAACAGAGCCAATTGAAACACTACTGTTGATAGTAGTAAAGCGGTCCGAAAGGTGATAACAATCCAATAGCAGAGTTTGATTGTACACCCCCCAGGCGTGTTGATGTAGAGTATGATTCGGGGCATTATCGTTGTACATTTCAGTACTGTTCGTCATTTTCTGGTTATTTACATATCTAAAATAAAGGTGGGGTAGGGGGGGAGTGTTTCCCAAAGCTTCCGAAATACATTATCGAGCGGCTGTAGCTCATTGTATAGAGCGGTGGCTTAGCAATCAGAATGTCCTGGAAACAACCCCCCTCCCAGCGGAGGATGTTTGATAGGTTTCGTTAGTCACTCCAGGTAAATGGCGGGGTTGTATCTTGAAACTAAGCCCTGGTCTACCTCCTTTCAACATTCCTTCGTTTCCTTTACCCTACTCCCAACCCCTGGCTAAATCATATTTGTCTAAAAGCCCTACATAACTGCACCTGGGATACGAATCCGCAGGCATCGATAAATGCAAAAAAAAAAAAAAAAAAAAATCATTCACTAAAGAGGCATTCATGTTACGAATACCAAGATATGTACTGTGCAACCATGGCCGGGAGGGTCACACCTAGCGGGTGGGTATCTTGGCTAAGGTTTTTCTAGGGCCACACCAGGAAAATGATGGGATGGTACCCTCAACTAAGGCCCTGAGCGATACCTGCCCCTTCGGTGCCGAAAGGCCACAAATTAAATTAAAAAAGCAATCAAGAAATGTGATGCTTTCAGTATGGATCAAATGAAAGAGATGTTTGGAAAGATAATGCTGTGGAACGGTGTTATCATGTCCTGTTTGGAAATTTGAAGCAATTATTATATTTTAATATTTTGGGTTTTGTGAAAATTAGAAAGAAGGCAGATCATTGGGTTGAAAACCGTCGGGAAAGAGTAAAAGCAAGACCATAAAAGAAATTTAAACAGTAATCAATAATCGTTCATCCAGGAGAACAAGACGAGCCAGAGCATGAGCATAATATGGTTTAAGGTATTGCATGTTGTTTACAAGAGAATAGAGTTCCAAGGACAATGCACAGTTCGGCATTTGGAAAAGAAAAAAATAAGCCCTCTGTTTGTTAAAATCCTTCAAAAGGGGATTTTAAAGCGAAAGAGGAAAAGGAAGCACGATGGAAATAAATAAAAAATCGTAATGGTGAGGCGAACCAATCATGTTGCTCCAGTAGGAGAAATGTGTCCTGAACACATATACAACGCAAAACCCCCCAAAAAATGAAACTTGTTTGGGATGGAACAGATAATGTAAGGCGAGCTTCATGAAAAGGGTGACATTTAAAAATTGAGCATTTGGTGCTTGTACAAACAAGAACCTGTCCAAGACAGTTGTTGGGTTGTGTTATATCAGTGAGCGCATTTGTAGAGACGTACCCATGCAAAGATGATTTTAGAAACGCGAAAGAAAAGAGAGCACAAGATAAAAAAACGAAAGGTGGTCGTCAACTCGAACCTCAAGAAAGAGCTCATCCCGGACGGTACACATAACGAAAACACGTGTGAAATGGAAGCGCAGATCGTATTATCAACCTGGCGAGGTTTCATGAAGAAAAATTAAAGCCACTGGAATGCGTTATAAGAGGGTGGACAGGTGAAAAAAAAGCGTTGTCTATCGCCCTCCACATCGTGGTAATTGTAGTGGGGGAAAAAAGAAGGACGGGTCTCCAGTTAAGCCCTTCATAACCTTTGAAATGGTATACAGTCGAGAAATAGCGTAAACCCAGCAGAGGGTGCTGTGAACAATGCCGATGTGAAGTTGTGAGTGGAACTAACAAGGTGAATTGTCTTCTGTACTGAACAGAGAGACAATTCCTTCCTGGAAGTGTCACCGATGTTAGTAAGAATGTAAGCACATAATCATGCGACAAATAAATATTCGTGCAAATAGCTTATGATATTTACCTTCAGTAGCTATAGGTCTCGGGGTACATAAAGATGTTTAGCATAGCGATTTCAGAAATAGCAGGCATGGCTGCACTTTGGTAGTTATGGTTAACAATACATCTCTATGACAGAAATCCTCTTTGGACTATAGTTTTCACTCCACATATTGCCCTACAGAAAACGTAACGGCTTAATAAAGCCTAACTTGCAGTATATAATACGCTAGATGTAGTGACAGCTGTCTGAGGGTATCCCGGAGGACTCGTTTCCACACGTTTCTGTAGTTTTTTAGACATATGGAAACAACGACATACACTTCACAGCCTAACAGTACCGGAAGCTACAGCCCATGGCAACAAATCTCTGTCTGTGAGTGAGGGAAAGGAAAGAAAGGGCCTCTGTCTTATTTCACAATATCATGTCGGTAACCCTCCGATGTACTGAAAAAACTAGGGACACACTGACAAAATAGCCGACATGAACTCATGCTGGCCTAACTATAAATGTAATATCTCAGTTCCCGAAAATGAAAAGAAATATAAGGTTAGATTGCCCACTGGTTATTTCTAGGTCAGTATTGCATGGGTTGAGGTAAAATGTTACTACACGTGCAAACTTACAGACTCGATTCAAATTCCTTTTACTAAAAAATGTCCCATCCATGCAATATAGCCCCATAAATATAAGCACAGTTCTATTACAAAAACCAAAGAATACTTTACTATAAAGATGGCAAGGAAACGTAATTTAATTCTTCTGACATTCATCATAATATGTAATCATGGACAATGCTCTTAGAGACAAACCTAAATATACCTGTTACACCCTCCACCAGATCACTCATCGAAACTCATTTATGTTTCTATTACACAAATAAAATAGATTCCGTAAGCCATGTTAACTTTCATGTTCCATCCGAAATAACATGTAGAAATTCATTTGAATGTTGACCCTCAACAATGTCGTAACTTTTGATGTGAATTTCCTACTATTTCATGTTATGACTTCTTCCTTCAACCCGCGGATACCCAAGGGGTACTGTATATTTTATGTCACAGACACCCGAGGTTGGCCACCGTTCTTGACATTGTGGGCCAGACTTTAAGGAAGCTTATTACCTTAATAGCATTTCGAGTATAAGGTTATCTGCTTACCTATGTGGCTAAAACTACACCTGGGTACATTTGTTTCTAATATTTTTTGTACATGTTTATTGTTCAGCAAACATGTGCAAAGTGTAACGCAGTGCAAAGGAATTCTCACATCGAGGCAAGGAAGACAAAAGTCTAGATTCGACTATATAGTGCTATGAAGCGGTCTTTTATCTGTACAACATGATGAGTTTTACAAGATAAGTGTGGTTGGCATTACCGTAGAAAATAAATAAACAATATCCTACTTAATACCATAGGTAGGGCTAATTATTATAGACCCTTAGCTTATGAACCTATTTTGGTTTCAACGTAGGATAAATCATGTCATATCAGCAGCATAACTAACTAACTAACTAACTCTATGGCTTACGGAACTCGCAAGTTCATAACTGCAGTAAGAAACGTTGGATTCCATCCCGAGGAACATCAAGCCAGTTTCCAACATGAAAATTACCTCTGGAAGATCCCTTCCAATATTGTTATCCTAGCCCCGGCTCGGTCTTCCCAACGGTCCCTTACCCATCCACAATAGAATATAACCTTCAGTACCTCCCGTGCGTGCTATATGGCCTGTCCATCTTAATCGGTGTGATTAATATCGAGTGCATCTTATAGTTCGTGGAGGGTTGCGTTGTGCACACTGCATTTTCGATCATCTCGTCCGGTTTACGGCCGTCAAGCTTTGTTAGAACCGTACCGTGAAACACATGAAATTTATATTCAACTAGCATGAGTCCCGATGAATCAGACGACCCGGGTTTAAACCCCGCCCAAGACGCTAGTGGTTAAATTTTAGAACCTTTAGGCAACCTTGGCTTAGGCCGGCAGGACGCTGGAGACTTTACATGCCTGGCGCACTCAGCCTCCTATCAAATTGAGTTCCAGAGTGCCGTTGGTATTTCTGGGCACCTCGGGAAGGTAAAAGTGGTCGAGCGTGGGACAGATCATCACATGTCACGTTGAACCGTAGGTCGAGAATATGTAGAGCCCCCTTTCCCATGCACTGATTACAGCGCGTCCAGCTGATAGCAGGGTGTATTTCAACCTTTGCAAGCATACTGGCAGAAAAGCAGTTCTGCAATACTACAGTTAATACGACCAATAGCATCACTTCCTAGATGTTTGTTCAGTGGGAAATGGTCAACAATTTTCGAAATCTGTGGTATTCAGTGCATTTGTGGGGTATGAAAGAACATGGATGGTTGTCATTATTAAAAACTGATACTAGAAAGAAATTCCTTATAAAGCTATGGGAGAAAGTATGTTTTAAAGTAGGTGAAACTTGGCTCCAAGAAACGGTAGTTGTACTAACACTATGTAAACACTAGGTTACGTCGTTTCTTTCACCCACAATAAACATTCACCATCATAAAAAAAGAAAAATGTGCCTGAGGAAGACCCTAGGCCTGAGGAACGAAAATCTTCCCGTATTGAAGTACCATCATCATCACAGAGCGGTATAACGAGGGGGTTTTTGTTTCAGATTCTCTTCATTTGCGAGCGTGTATCAAAATGTCCCCCAAGACGTTTTTGTGTGTCTCGGCAAACACTCTTCTGGAGTAAGAGATAGACGTATAGGACAGCCAGGGCCTTGTTCAAGATACCATCCTGCCTGTCATTCGCTTGGAGAAACCAAAAACGCCGTTAAAACAGCAAACAGGATGGTCGGCAGCAACAGTACCGATCCAAAGTCCACAACGTTAGTGACAAGACCACGAGAGGTGAATAGGAAATTTTCTGAATGAAACCGGAAAGAATACTAAAATGAGTTGATGCTGATTGGTGTTCTGCCATGAGACAGGGTTATGACAAAAGAGCAAGGTGAACCAATTATGGTTTGTCATTGTCTTCCATGCGGATGGAGATAAATCGGCAAGAACAAGATCTACAGTTTAGAACTGCATTCCCAGGCTCTGCGGTCAATGTGTTCCTGTAGAGAATCCAAACCAGGACCCCTGGATTGCAACTTGACGAGCGAAACCACTCATTCCTATAGGTCAGATCTTAGAGACACACACACACACACATTATTTTGAAAACTTATATTTATGGCTCAGATAGGTATTTAAGTATGTCACATATATGAGGGATGACATCTCTTGGCGAGAACTTTTCTGTCAACGAAAGGGAAATGTAGCTACTAGGTGCCACCGATGAGTGTGGTGAAACTGAGTAATACCCGGGAAAACCGCACACGGCAGGACCCGAACCTGCGGTACTCTGTTGATGTAAAGTTCGCGATGTTGATGGTACATGTTACTGTAAGCACAATATCTGTCTCATCCTTTTACGGCAAGTATTTAGATAAAAACCTGAAAAGCTAGACAGAAAATTATCTCTCGTGATCGTCGATAGTTGAACAGTAAATACCATTTGAATTTGTATTTATTGCCCTTCGGCATCTAAGGCTCAGGCCGGGATAGAGGAGGGGGAAGGATGGGTGAAGGTGTGGACCAGACCCTAGGTTTAAGTTGCAATTCCAGCATTTGCCAGGCGTGACCGAGGAAAACCATGAAAAACTTCGGTAAGGATGGTCGTCAGCTGGGATTGAACCCACGACTTCCCGAACGCTCTACCCCTGAGCCATGGCCGCTTGCACAATGAGTACCATGAGGTAAATGCAGTTATTACCTCAGGGGTACAGTTGATCAATTTCTTGAAGCATTTCGTCAAAAGCCAATGGTTCATATTACTGGAGAACCAAACAATCACTGCAGATGTAGAGTAAACATGTTATTTGTTCATACTCCTCCGTAACCTGGTTTAGGGTTGCCATTTATTATCAATCTGACTGTGCGAGAGAAATCTCATTAATCAAGGATATATGTCTTGAACAGTGAACAACGTGTGTTCTGCCAAACTCATCTGTCATATATTTTCATGCTGTATCCGGTGTTCTATGATGGTCCACTATGATTTCTATAGTTCATAGATTATAGATTATATTGCATCTCACTTGGAATCATCCAGTAAAATTCGGCATAACTACCTTATGCATGTATCCTACCTTACTGGTTATAGCCTAAACAAGTACTCGTAAAATAATCTTTCAACTGTCTATGCATTCCAATTCCTCCGCAACTCATTTACTAGTAAGGTAGGATACATGCTCCAACACGTCGAGCATACAATGAATGTTGGTGGAGTAGTGCAAATATATATAGATAGGCATACTTGACCGGCAATGCAAGTGGGTATAGTGGTACACACATACAAATAATGGCAAAGTGTATGCAATGTTTCTGAAAACAAAAGGGGTTTCATGATTATAACTGAAACAACACCAACGTCCAGACAGTGTATTATTTGCATATGTGTACATCCACGCTCACGCGCACACCGGCTGAAGCACATTGCTGCCTCAACAAACACACACACGAACACCGAGATTGCATAAAACGAGGAATGGATGTTGTAGTGGTTACACAAGAACAACGTGATTGCAGAAACCTAAAAATGGCTGCCGCAGTTTGTACACATATACAACCACTGTTTACACTCGGAATCCTCATCAAGAAATTATATGTATACATTCTGGGCTATGAGTAAAAAACCTGTATACCAGGTGTATGCATAAGTTTTTGTGGTAAAGAAAACACGTAATTTTCAAGGGAAATTAATTATTTTTTTTTTAAATATTGCCCATCGGCTTCTACACATTTCGCCCATCTTTCAGGTAATTGATGCATACCATGCCAGAAAAACTGCTTGTCTTCTGCAGCAAACCATTCGTCGAGCCAATTTCCAACGTCTTCGAAATTGCTGAAGTGCTGCTCTGCGAGCGCGTGCCCCATTGATGCGAAGAGGTGATAGTCAGATGGCGCCCGGTCTGGGGAGTACGGCGGTTGCGGAAGGATGTCCCATCCAAGCGATTTGAAGGTGTCTTTCACTGGTTTTGCTGTGTGAGACGGCGCATTGTCGTGTAACACAATCACTTTGCCATGTCTTCGGGCTCATTCCGGTCGTCTTTCGATCAATGCGTGATTTACATTAATCATTTGTTGGTGATAGCGTTGTGCATTAACAGTTTCGCCGGGCTTCAAGAGTTACACAATACCGCTCTGGTCCCACCAGACACAAAGCATGGTCTTCTTGCCGAAGCGATTTGGCCTTGGTGTTGAAGGACCGACTTCGCCAGGTGAAAGCCACGATTTTTTCCGCTTCGGGTTTTCAAAATAAATCCATTTTTCGTCACCCGTCACAATTCGATACAAAAAGGATTTTCTTTCGTTGCGTTGAAGCAGCATTTCACAAGTGACTGCGATTTTCAATTTGACGTTCATTCAAATCGTGTGGGACGCATTTAGCCAGTTTATTGATCTTCCCCATTGCTCGTAAACGTCTGCTGATTTTTTCTTGTGACACATTTAATGCTTTTGCCAATTGCTGTTGAGTTTGAGTTGGGTCATCCTCCAATAACACCTGCAATTTCTCGTTTTCGCACTTTTGTGGTCTACCAGAGCGCGCACTGTCCTTCACATTGAAATCACCAATTTGAATTGTCGAAACCATGTCTCACATGTTCTAATCGATGGAGCGTGTTCACCATATGTTTCTACCAGCACACGATGACTTTCAACAACCTTTTCTTTTTATTAAATAAGAAAAGCAATGCGTGCCGCAAATGTTCTTTTTCAGGCACAAACTTCGACATGATCACTGAACGATAAAACAAAGACGCTAGTGTTTGGCGGACTCAACTTGTGTCAAATGAATACGCTACGTACTTTTCGCTGGCGCCATCTCTTAGGTAAACCGGAAACTACTTATGCATACACCTGGTAACAAGCCAACTGTCAACGTGGTTACGTGAACACAAATACAACCAATGTATGCTGCTGCTGCGGTTTTAAACAAAAACAAGGTTTTACAGTTGACAAAAGCATTGGATTAGTTGCATATGATCACGAATGTTGTACCATGGTACTGTGATTCTGTGAAATACGGTTAGGGGTCTAGTGCTTACACATACGAATGGTAATGTGGTATTAATAATGTCACTTGTCGAACACATCAGTATGAATGGTTACAAACACATACCACACAGACTACGGTTGGGAATGGTACCAAATAAAATTAAAACCGGATATGACAATGCAGGAGGTGCCCATGTGGGTCTAGGTCAACGTGGTACATGAGGTGGACACAAGTGTCAGACCACACTATCGTTGACAATGCAGTATACGTATAATAACACACCTACCCAAATGGTAACCTGAATGCGGAAATGGGGGATATAGTGGTGGACTAATATGTTCCAGGATTACACGGGGCACTGGTACCAAAACCTAAAGCAGACTTCAGGGAACAAATCAAATGTCATACCACCCATGGTTGTGGTGGAATTGTCTGTTCAAGGTTTAGAGTGGGCAATGATACCAAAACCACAAGTAGACTTCACAGCACTATAGTATAAGGCAACACAGCAAATCTCTTGTTGAATGTGTACAATGGTCTGTGTAGTGTGTGTACACACACATACATCCATTAGGTGTGGTACCAACCACCAGTTACGTAGTACCAAAGTTCAATGGTGTACACATTCTTCGTCAGTGTAGGACGTAGTTACGATATACACTATGCACGGTGGGTTTAGTACTGCTCACCCACACACAGAGAATGGTTGTTGAGGGGGTATATTCGAATGGTAAGGTAAGTAAAATATCAAATCTAACGAAAGCCCCTATAGCATTGCATGCTTTATACGTGTTTGTGATGGTACAGAAATATAAAATAAAGGATCATTTAGGTGTAGTGATAAGGATAATAACTATTTCCTACCTGGTGTTAGAAGACAAATAATATGTACAATGTACGGTAAATATAGATTTATTTATTTCATTCACTATACTGGTACACACGGTTGAAACAGTCTGAATCCTTGATCGTACTGTGCTGCACTCAGTACTTTAACTATTTTTGGAAGCCCTCCAGGTAGAGGACTATGGAGCACACACCAAGGTGTACAATGTCTCTGAACCCCCGTTAGGACTATGTAACACCACCACCACACATGGTCGTGAGGTCCTTGGAAAGTAGTTTTCCCATCATTCGGGTAAGTTCATGTTCCAATAAAAAGTACAGCCCGCACTCAAACGTAGTACGAGAGGGACTGCGGTATGGTTATGCACATACGCACTGTACAGTGCGTTCAGGTTGGTGGGATCCAGTAAGGCTGAAAACGTACGGTTCTGGGTTATGGATTCACTAACTCACACATGCTGGAGCATATTAGGACTGTGGTACCAACAGCCGCCACACAATAACAGTAATTGAGTGGGAGTCCACTGGTCCAATGCGGTCCAAATACAATACTCCTCAATGAGAGTCGACGAACATTCGTAGGAATACCACATTGGGGTGGGACTGTCCATAGTTGCACTACAGTAATACTTGGCTAATAGTCAGCGTTGCCTCCCCGATCCTTGTGCCAGCACAAGTCAGTAAGACGGTCTAAATGCTGCCCCACAAGGGAAGTAATCCCAGCAGCAAACGCAGGGCAGCAATAACCTCCGTTGGGATGCTGGCTGGCGTAAACTGCATACAGGTCTTCAACATACTAAACACCGCTAAAGGCTGTCTTCACCCATCCGGGAAAGGGGTTGTTGGACGCGTACCAATACACGTCCGGTACGTTTTGTCCACTAATATGTCCACAGCACACGTGCTCAAACTGAGACGGTCTGCGATCTCTGCATCCTTGACATAAGATAGCTAACACTGGATTCCAAAGCTCTAAAGCGGTCCATAAAAACCGCTCATCATAGGTCCCAAACGAACAGGAGCACGGAGGTACCTGAAGCTTGGCCTCCTCTTCTGCTTTGACTGCAACGTAGCACAGCTCGCGCTCATCAACTGGTTCCCAATGGCTCATGATGATGATGATGTAAACAATGTGAAAAAGGTACACACGCAACGCTCACTTAAAGACCACTGACACAGAGCTCGGTGGACGTTGCTGCACAGAGCAAGCGCGCACTAAAAATTACCTAGGCTCGTGCAACGCATGCGTCGCAGGGTAGTATCAACTGCAAGCGTCTAGTAAACACATACGTAAAACCAACCATGGCGCGTAGTAAAATAAACACCAGTACTAATAGCATTGTGCTTACATCCGAGTGCAACTGTACAGTGGAAGCGGTAACTGGAGACTGTCTACTACCCGTCATACAACGCTTTGCCCTGGACGAGTATTATTTGTGTGGGTTATGTGCATGTAGCAAGATGAAATTATCCAAAAGGCTATACATATTTTGTCCAACCCACTGCATGTACAACTGTGGTATAGTGAGTATAGGGAGACACATCCCTTCACCATCGGCGGATACAAATGGTTCTACATTAACATTCAACGTGAGAAAGATGTACTCGCAAAGCTACTGCAGCCGTTGTTTCAGTTCCTAGACCCGGAACCTGTAGACACGTAAACATGTCAGGTGTCAAATACGCAAAGGTGTTAACCGCTGATGATCATTGCTCCAAGTCGACACTAAAAGGTACGTCAAATGTATTACCTGCCACTATGAACTAACGGAAGACGGTGAGGTGTGTAATTGTGGTGACTTTACTAACATTCAATACGTACTGCATATGGTGACAGAACCCAATATGGCTTATCAAATGTATACATCCTTTTCCGAGGAGAATCCAGGTACTAGGATGACGTTTATTCAATTCCAGTTGGGTCTCGCCAAACAAGTTGATTTACTTTTTGGACCACATTAGTGATATCCTTCAGGCGAAGGTGACACAATCCATGTGAGTGAACCCTACAATATGTGAAACCAGGACAAGTGTGTGTATATGTTCACAACAACCCTATAAATTGGTAGTGGTACATCCGCGGCATCCACGTTACCTTGTGTAGTGTGGTAGTGATCATGTTCCCAGTATAGTAAGGTTGGAGGTTCTTTTCGTTTTATTATTATTATTATTACTTGACAAAAATTTCCTACTACAGAAACCACCATGGCAGCAGGATTCGGGAATTTGCGTGCTAAACCGTTAACTAGTGTAATGCAGGCTCCCACACGTGTACCTTAACAGTTACGTTGGCACCTACCAGCTGTAGCCCATGGTGGAGGTATGCCCGTTCCGTTTTCCAAATTCCTTCGTGGCCAGTGTACATCCACACCTGTACCGGAAACCAAAGTGTCATACATACATCGTCACTAATAATGTAACGCACCCGCGCAAATTGATGGACGTCGTACAGTTGCAATTGACGCGAGCCACACAGTAACAAGCTCTTTACATACTTGATACAGTCCTCGAGACGGGTTGCTGTACCCCGCAGCGTAATTTGTTTTGTCCGAAACAACGACCGGTTGGTGAACTCAACGCCTACAATGGTAAAGGTATACGTGGTATCTCGTCATAGTTGCATATGTAGATAACCGAACATGATGATGCCTTAACGTGGTATGGTGAGCGTAACCAAACTTTACGGTGGCTTGTACGTCCTCTACATACTCCACGTGCACGCCAGCGCGCATGCGCAACTACAAGGCACGCACGTATAGTATTTATACCGTATTGCATTAGTGCACTGTTACACGATCCATCTTAAGTGGCAACGGACACAATACCTGCAATCACCTATTGCCTAGGTCCAACGTAGTGCGTGTACCTCCATATGAGCATGAAATACTGGACGTGAAGTTACACGATTGCAGTACAGCGTCCGTTTTAAACACTGGACACAATACCGGTAATTGTACAATCACCTGTTGCCCAAGGTCCATGTCGTATATCATTTAGCAGTGATCCCCATGCACATCCTCCAAAAGCAACTGCCATGTCGGTACCAAGAAGATGATTCCTTGCTATGTGATGCCTGTGCTTGACAGTACGGCATGTAAATATTAAAACCAACAACCCGGCATGGAATGATCAGCTTGTACGTGAACATCCAAAAAGCAAGTAACTTGTACATTGGAGCCCTTATGTAGTAGAGTATTTGATTGTAATAAAAGTTTTTACCTCTTATCCGTTTGTGTTTTGCAATTCATTCCAAGAAATGACAAACACCTTATATCCTGTGATGTATCTATTTACTGGTACTAGGATTACAAGTGTAATGTCGATATGCCAGCTGTGCCGATTCACATCCATACTCCTGCACTGGTTGATGATACGTACAGTTGGTAAACTGTAATGTGTGCAATGCAGGCCTTGCACTGGGAAACTATAATGTGTGCAGTGCAGGACATGCGTGATCTTCAAGGTTTCCCAACTGAAAAATCACAATCCTTTCATGACCTTTACATCTCTCAATCCACTATACCCTTTCAAAACTGTGCAAATAGTGGATAGTTACACTAGGTCCGAAAACGTTCACAGGCACTGGAATAGTATTGAAAATTTAAATGGTTCGTTGAAACAATTTCCGAGAATCTTCAATGCGAACCAATAGAAAAAAAATACTCGGTAGGTAAAACCTTGAAAATCACTAATGGACTACCTTGTGCAAATTACACGTAACTCGCGGGGTTTGCTGCTGGAGCACTAGAGGGATCCTTGATAAATGATGTTTATTATGCGTATGGAATACTACTCGATACACATTGCACATTCTCCACTTACTTGTTCCAAACATATATTATGCTCATCACACGGAATGGCATTGTTCTCCAAGCAAGTACCGATGCTGTCCAGCACGCATTGGTAACCTCGGACACGATGATGCAACAATAAAGTACCCTTTGACCCTGCAGTAGGAATACACAGAGAAGCACGTTCCAATAACATTACACTAGACCACTACACCAGTTCAACGGTACAATATTAAAGTCCTACAGCACAATCCTCGTCGTGGCACGATGCATAACCAAAATCACATGTTGTCGAAAAACGCATGCATATCCTTTGCAAGGAACAAGTCCACAAGGTCCTCCATTCGAGTCTTCAACACGCTGCACACCCAACTTAAACCCAGGCAATAAGTCATCACCACTGATCGAATGCGATTTCGTATACATGGTTAACAACTTGGATACAATGTCCGTGTCTTGCAACGTATCCGTAACTTGCTCGGTAAACAACATATTAATTTGCTCGGATGTAGCATCTGGATAAAGGTACCCACCACGGAACCCCATACACACATGCCCCCGCTGGCTAGGAAGCTTGCTGTTACAACCTGGGCACAATAAAAAATTGATACCGACCACTGGTCAATGGTGTGAAATATACATGGCTCCTCCACACACCGGGATGAACACTTGCACCCTGCGGAAGACTTGTCCACTGCTGCAATAGGACTACCAACGGACGAAATAGCCTTGTCCATGGTTGAGGTGGCCATAGCAACTGATAATCCACCACAACACCAACTTACTTTACCCACAGCCCAGCACATGCGCAAACGCATCCAAGACAAATCCAAAAACTCCCAACACCCCAGCAGCACCGCCTTTGAACATGTCAGACTGGCAGCTGCGGTCCCAAGTAACGACGATCGCCTCTGTTCAAAAATAACCAATTACGGGTACTGCCACGCGTGAGTAAGTCCTGTCAAAAGCATTAACGTCTCCAAGACCAATTTTTGCTTCCTTATGACCCCCACCAATCCAACAACTCCCACCACCCGAGTGGCACCGTCTTTGAACATGTCAAACTGACAGCTGCTGTCCCAAGTATCAGCGATCGCCTCTGTTAAAAAAAAAATTACGGGTACTGTCATGCATGAGTAAATCCTGTCAAAAGCATTAACGTCTCCAAGACCAATTTCTGCTTCCCCCACCAATCCAACAACTCCCACCACCCGAGCGGCACCGTCTTTGAACAAGTCAAACTGACAGCTGCTATCAAAAGTGATGACTACCTCCTTTGTCTGAGATAAGCCGATTACGTGCACTGTCACGCATAAGTACGCCCCACTGAGTTCCACGTCCTTCATATGCTCATAGCGTTGCACGGGTAAAGTAAAGGCAGTTCCAGGGGGATGGTGTTTGGCAACGACTACTACTTGCTATACTGACACAGAAAAATAATGAGTCAGTAGGACCTTCCTGGAACCCCCTAGAGCGGTTTGAAAAAAAAATTCAGAATTTTACATTTCTGTGATAGCACTGACCCAAGACCATATCGGCGGCCGAAACTTCGGGGTCGTAATCCGGTGTACAACACGGTGTACAACACGTCACAATCGGTGAAGGGTTTCAAAAGTTATGACTTTTTTTTAACCCAATCACAGAATTTTCAAAAATGAAAGAAAAGTTTGTCTGTCAATCTGTCTGTATTTTAGCTTCAGCTTGGGGGTCATTTGCGGGCCTCGTAGAGGCAATTTGATGCTTATTTTTTAAATAGGATTTACCTTTCTCGAGATACGGAGTCTACCGTGGCCCAAACTCGACCTTTTGTATGAAGAGTATGCATTTTTTTAATAGGCAGCCTTACGAAATAAGTGATATCAGTACAAAAATTCTACTCACAAAAGAAGTGATATCCATTTTGCTAGTGACTTTGTTTGTGTCACTATGGCGGAAGGGAGGATACTAACTAAGTCTAATTTTATTGATTGTATTACAAGGGAAACACTTCCGCCATAGTGACACAAACAAAGTCACTAGGAAAATGGATATCACTTCCTTTGTGAGTAGAATTTTTGCGTCACTCTTCCCTTTGCCCCGAAGGAGTTTTTATACTGATTCTATTATACAATTAAAAATTTGCTGTTGAGGCGTTAATTTTTCTAGGTATCAAACACTACTGTTAAAATATATAATTACACAATATTTTATTAATCTGACTTTAAATTTAAGCGCAAGAATCAAGCAAATATAAATAGTTTTACAAGTTGTTGAAAGATTGCATTCATCTTCTGTTTGACGTTATTTAGGTAAGGTGTTTACTTCATTTCATTATGTACTTGTAATTTAGGATATGCAATCTCTTATGGAGATTCTCTTTCGTCCGTTCTCTATTCGCATTGGCTAACTTTCTTCTCGTCAATCTGTAAAGAGATAATAATTATTTACATTAGTTGTAAATAGATAATAATAATTGCTATATAAGTTGTAAATACATAATGATTAAGTAGTATTTTATTGACACATTTGAAACTCTGTCAGTAAAATATGTTTAACCCTCTAAAGCACTTCCGTTTCTATATCCTAGATTGCACTTTGGGAGCCTAGGAGGCCGCTGTTCTTTTCTCACATTAAGAAGTGAATAAATGTTATTAACATATAGTAGAAACGTTTGAAACTACAGCTTGTGTTTATTATCAGCGATGTCCCGCCATGGGAAAATATTAAGTGGTAAATTAAGATCCACGTTATGAAGTATGAGTTGTAGAAGTTTACCTGATATAGAGATGTAATAATAGGTTCTAATTTCTAACGTGCGGTGAAATAACAAAGCATGATCATGTATAGAGAACGATTTAAGTCCAAGACCGCCCCACTGCACCTGCAAATAACAAGTTTTTCGACGCACTCGAATAGGATATGATTCCCATAGATAATATTCAGTCAGCGTAGCGATACGGGCCTGGGATTTAGATAAGTATATTAATGCAATAAGTAGATTAATTGTTGATTATTAACTGCAATAGTGCCTTTAATAGTAGGAGCAAAAATAATGCCCAAGAAGGCAATTCGGTATTTAGAAAAAGAACCATATAATGTTCTATTGGTATGCATAATCGTGGTCTTATTTTTATTATTTACAATATTTGATACCTGTTCAAATAACTGCATTTAAAATTAATGTTTTCCATTTCATGCTTATTTCAAACTATATACAAAGTATCGTTCAAATAAATAAGCGCTGTTAACTTAACGCCATTAAGCGAAATACCCAAAACCTTGTGTTTAATGCATCGAATATATGGCCTTAAAGCTATAGAAAAATTAAAACATGACAAAGCATCTCCCTGACTAAGTCCTTACTGTACAACAAAAGGTAACAGTACTCTTTTATTAATTTGCAGTTTAATTTTACGATTATAATAATAGCGGAACAACAAGGTAATGACGTTATCAGGAATATTCAAAGTTTGCAATACACGCTTTAAATAATCCAGATTAACAGCGTCAGAAGCGTTTGCGGCATCACCAACATGGACCCTAAAATCGTGAAGGCTGGGTGGCCGAGCGGTCTGCGGCGGTAGGCCATCGGCTCGAAGGTCCCGGGTTCGAGTCCCGGCAGGGATATGTATGGGTGTGCATTTTAACAGCTTAAGGGCGAATCGTGACGGGCCGAAGTCCAAAGTTACTAGACAGGCCCATAAAAAAAATAAAGTTTACCAAAGTTTTATCTAAAATCGTCAACATAATGTTTATTTCTAGCATGCGAACTAGCACACAAAAAGGCTAAAGACACATGCATGGGAAGTGCGCTCGAAACGCCTGTTTGAACTGGGTCCAAAATCTTTTAATGGAAAATCTTTTAAATAGATCCATAATGATCCGGTTCAATATTTTATAATCAGTATTTAATAATGGAATTAAGCGAAACTTAGATGTTGAATTACCTGAGGTACTTTGGGGGATAAGCACGACATAAATTCATTAAAGGCAGAGTCCAGTGGTCCACCACTAAGTAACTGATTATAAACTTCAACCAAAATTGGAGTTGTTTGGTCTTTGAAATGCTGACACCAAATCAGAGTAAGGTAGTCTGGTTCTGACGCAGCGGGAGGGTTAAGAGCCTCTATGGCATGTCTAACTTCCTCTAAAGTAAAAGGCTTGCCAATCAGCTGACTCTCATCGTCATTTAAAAGATTCCAAGAATCTTGTCTAATACTAAATTTATTATGACAAAATGTATTTTCTTCAATAATTCTTTATAATGTAAACGAATTGGTTGGTAGAGCTCAGCGTCATTATACATTTCACCGCGGGCATTAATAAAACTATTAATAAACTGCCTTATCGCCCGTTTGTATTTATTACTAATATGCAATTTTTTTGGTGTTCGATGACCCCAACCTGCTGCAATCTACTTCGAACAATAATACCATGATACCTCTGTCTATGCGCTAATCTTACTTGTAATTCATTTACAGTACATAATTGAGTAGGGTCGGTAGGAACCAATCTATTGAAACGCATAAGCATATTATATGAATAAGCCAATGGGGCTCTATTTTCCACATTGACCATAGTAGAAAAATGTATGACCTCATATTTAATGTTAGTTTGACCCACTTACAGGACAATTTACCCAGTTCACGCTGATGTACTCTATACGTATTCAAAATGGACAATAATAGAGTATTAAAACCTCATGTTGAAGATGCTGTGTATTCAGCTTCCAATTTAAACTTTTCACAAAATGTTTGCCAATGTGGGAATTTCTTTACTTCAGGAAAAAAACTAACCTACGTCCTCTGTACACTGGGTATGGCAATTATTGATGATGGTTAATGTTCACAGATCTAGTAACCGTGCCGAATTGAAAAAAAAATCCACCTGAAAATCTGTAATCTTATCATTGCTACCTCTAGAATTTTTTAAACTACTGGTTATGGAATCACTACATTGTTCATATGAAAGCTCAACACGCCTTTACTATCTCTTAATAATTTTTCCACCAATAGATGGTTTCTTAGGTAACTGATGTAGATCCACACTAACTGTATTTCTTCGAATAATAGGATTATTGTAGTTAACTGACATAATTCTCCAAAATAGAAGAAAAAGTACTTATTTAACTAGTTCCACTCCCACTTTACACACAAAACGCTTCGAGCACAAGCACAGATACTGTTCGAGAGAACGTTGGATCGACATCCTTCTCGTGCGAACGTATCAAGCGAACTGATAGCTCGACGCGTTGACCACTAATCCAAGAATCCACCTCGAGAGGCCACTACTCTTTTACTGTATCATTGAAATTAAATGTTCGTTGAAATATAGTTAAAAATTCAACCTGCTTTTTACATGTAAATGAAAACATGAAAAATATAGTTATTTTCATTGTATTTGCTTTCAATTATAATGTTTAAGCAATTAAATTAGCAGCTGGACTTTTAATTGATTTGAAAAAAAGCCTTTGATACTATTAATCATGTAACGTTGTTAAAAAAATTAGAGAATACGGGATTTAGAGGGATATCTCTCGATTGGTTTAGAAGCTATATATCGAATAGGCTTCAGTATGTATTAGCAAATGACAATTAAAGTGGTGATTTAGAAATTGACTATGAAGTACCTCAGGGATCTGTTTTGGGTCCCTTGCTATTTTTAGTGTACGTGAATGATATACACCTTTTACGGTTAAGAGAAAAAATGTACTATTTGTTGATGATTGTGCTATATTTTATAATGCAGATTCAATTGAGCAATTGAAGGCAAACATGGAGGAAGATATATCTATCTTATTTAATTGATTGTGCGTTAACTCTTTGTCGTTAAATTCTGAAAAGTCAAACTTTATAATATTTCCTAAACCTTTAGCAAAGATAAAACTCCCAGATGAAATTGAATCACAAAATATAATAGTGAAAAGAGCTGAATGTACAAAGTATCTGGGATTGAAAATAGATCAACATCTATCTTGGGAACCTCACATTTATGATTTAGAAAAAAAGATAGCTTCGGTAGTTGGAATATTAAATCGTTTTAAAAATGTTTTCTCCATAAATCTTAAAAATCTTGTGTATAATGCGTATATACAAAGTAATTTGATATATTTATGTACAATTTGGGGTCATACAAATAAAATTAAATTACAAAAACTTATAATGCTCCAAAAGAAAGCGATAAGAGTAATGTATGGCTATCCTCTATATTATCCAAATAAGGAATTGTTTTGTGAGACAAGTATTGTTCCCTTTGAAATGCTGTTAAAGGTTTTTCCCTGTATCTTTGTTCATAAAACAATATCTGGACTTAGTCATAGCAATCTTTTATTAGTAAAGAGAAAACAAGTGCATACATATAATACAAGATAGATGAACCAATTAGCATTGATTCTAATAATACAACAACTTATGGTATAAATGGAGTTAAGCATAATCTAATTCAAACTTATAACAATTTACCGAACCACATAAAGGATATAAGATCAGAAATTAGATTTTAAAAAATGGTAAATAATTTTTTCTGGAACATGTATAGAAGTTAGCTTAACTACCTTCCTTGACATCCTGCTGAGGAATTTAATATACCAAATTTATGTACATTTTAGGTTTTTTCTTTATCAATACGTATATTGCCCCTTAGTGTGAGCTAGTGCTCATTAGGGTGATTTTATATTAAATTTTATTCTAATCCCACACATCACCGGATGTCCGTCGGATGTCCAAAATACGTCCCGAATGTCCGAAGAGATCCGGGATATCATGGGACATCCATGGGATATCCGCTTGACATCCGAAACAGGACGTCCAAATTATATCCATCCCGGATATCCGAATGTCCAGTATTTTCCTTCCAGATATAAGTGTGAAGATAGACTCAAAGACGAAAAGAAATAATGTTGGGAAATTGGAGAAAATATGTACTACCTTTACTGGAAGTGCTCTCTGAGCATTGTGGTACAACTAATTATTTGGGAAAATCCGCTATTTAATTTTATCTAAAATACTCCTATTTTATTAATAGAGAGAGAGTTGGTGTTTCATGCGCGTGAGTTTGCTTCACATTCAGAAGGTTCCGAGTTTAAGTCAGAAACTGCATGTCCACCTTGACTGAGATTTCCCAGTTTTCGGCAGTCCTTCCAAGTACCGTGGTGGTTCTCGATTAATGATGGAGTCGCTTCTCTGTTATTCCTTATTAAAGGTCAATTTCCAGTTGCTAATATAAAAATTCAGATAAATATGTGTGGGCTAGAGTAATTTTGGTGTTTTGTGAGTATGAAATGCTATTTTTAACTGCAGGCTTGGAAAGATATTTGGCAAGGAACCTGTAAATTTCTTGCGAAACCTGAAATCAATTTGCCTATTGGGATTTTAGGAAAGTAGCTAACAGAAACGGAATCTGATCGTCATTTGTTGAAACGTTATTGGTGAATGGGAAATGCGCTTTCTTTTGTTTTTGTTTATTCCAGCCGAGGGAGTAGGTGTATATATGTCGTGTAACGTTTTTATTTTAAGAAAAACTGAAGAATTGCAGTGACGATATTAGTTTATAGGAAATTGCTTATATACACGTGAGTTTAATTAAATCTGATGGGTCCAAGAGTGATTCGGTGAAACGAAAATTCGGTTAGACCAGACATAGTGATTGACATACTGTAGTTTGGTATTGTACAACACGTTAAAAGAGCAACTTATTTTAAAATAAACAATTTTTCAAACATAGGTCTACCACTATAATGTTAAAGTACAATACAGTACAGTACACGCTACTGAATTTACAAAGAACTTTTAAAAACAACAGTGTCTTTTCTTATTTTCAGCTTTCATTATTGACCTTTAGAGTACCCGTTACCTACTGTATTATACCGGGTGAGCGAATTATCTATAGAACGCTACCGGCAAGGCCGCTTTTAAGTTCCATAGACGTGCAGATAATGCAACTGGGAGTCAGACGGAATGTTGTGCTAGAGTGTGCTAGATAGTGCTTGAATGTTGAAACTTGCAACGTTTGTTCCTTTTCTCCCCCTTACCTCACAACTTAAAGCGCTACGATAACAAACGCATTTTACCGGTATTTCTTCACTATATATGCATTCCAACACCCATATCATGAAAATCACTCTACGCATCACTTTTAATTGCTTTTACCACTTTGAATCTTCGCAAACGATCTCTCTTACGCCGTAGTATTTATGCATTTTGAAATTCTAGACACTTCAATGACATAGGGCTAGGTTAGGCTAGAAAAGACAGATTAGATCGTTTTTTAAACTTGTGCATTTAAAATTCTACACATTTGACTGACATAGGGTTTAGTGTGGTTACGTGTGTTTAGGTTAAATGAGGTGAGATGAGGTTAGTTTAGGTTAGGTTAGTTTAGGTTAGGTTAGCTCAGGTTAGGTTAATTTAGGTTATGTTAGCTTAGGTTAGGTTAGTTTAGGATAGGTTTAAGTTAGGTTAATTCAGGTTAGGTTAAGTTAGAATAGATTAGGTTAAGTTTGTTCAGGTTAGGGTAGGTTACATTATCCCTGGTACACTATACATTGCAAGTCATATTTAATAGGCGTTCATTTTTGTAAGAATTTGTCCGATTTACGAACCTGGCCTGCAACTGAACTATGTGTAAAATATGTAAAATTACCACATTGTGATGGGTTTGCAGTATTTCCTCTCTTGCACTGCTATTCGTCTTAAGATATATATTATTCATTTGTGTTTAACACAATGAGAGTAAGTTAGACGCTCACTTATGTTTTAAGTCCACATATGCTCTGTAGGTTAAATAACGTTTAGCGTATACCGTGTATTTTATGATTTGTAACATTGTGTTGATCACATTGCATTCAATTCAAGGGGTAGTGTGTTCCATCCAATTCGCTGTACTGTATTTATTTATCCGGTGATAGAAGTTATCTGAGTAAGTAATAAACACCGACCGAGTAAGCGCCTTCAAAGTAGCATTGTGAATATACTTTTTTTTTAATGAAAGGAACGCTTGCGGCGTCCGTGAAACAAGTTGGGGATAGAAATTTTCATGTCATTTTTGCAGTACTGTTTCTCCGTTACCGGGGCTGGATGGGACATTTAAAGAAATTATGAATTCGTTGCTGTCCAATAGACATCTCTATACAGGCCCTATAAATATACGTTGCTGACCTAAAAAGGGTATCCGTAGAATGTCGAAAAGTCGTGCTTACGGATGTCCGATGACATCCGTATTTGTCCTTTAAATGCCCATTGCTGACCTAAAAAGGACGTCCATAGAATGTCCAAAAACCTTGCATACGGATGTCCGATGGATATCCATATTTGTCCTTCAAATGTCCGTTGCGGATCTAAAAAGGACGTCCGTAGAATGTCCTAAAACCTTGCGTACGGATGTCCGATGGACATCCCTACATCTCCTATAAATGTCCCTTGCGTACCTAAAAGGACGTCCGTCGGATGTCTACAGGAGTTGCGTATGGATGTCCTACGGACATCCATTGGACATCCGCGGGACCTTTTTCGGACATCCTATGGACATCCGACATGTCCGTCAAGGATATCCTAAGGATATCCATGGGATGTCCGTGTGTTGTCTGGGATATTATGTAAAGAAAGTGAATAAAAAATAAATAATCGAAAAACAATAGAATTACAAATGTGAAACGAAATCTAGGACATAGTATGAATGATAGTTGAAAGTACGTCACACTAACGTCGTATCGAAGAAATTCTAACTTCGTTGAAATATGGTTTAAAATTCAATCTGTTTTCAACGTGCACATGAGAACATCAAAATTAGTTGGTGTCATTCAATTAATTTTTAATTATATTTTTTGACATGAAGTTAGTATGAAATGCATTAAACAAAATCTATTATACATAGTTGAAAATAATATATTGAATACACGTTTTATTAACGTCTTATCAACGCAATGACGTCTTTGTTGAATTATGAGTTAAAAATAAACGTATTTTTTCAACCGATAACGGTTAATCACGAAATAAACCTAAAATCAATGTTGAGAACACGTATGTATGCTACTGTAGAACTATTTACTTTTCCCTAGTTGCGTCGGAACGTTCAGCTCTATTCTCTACCAATGGCAAATGTTCACATTCAAAGTAACAGATATTAAGGTGGGATCATTAGCAAATACAAATGATATAGTAATGAACAAGGGGGTAAAGGTAATAAGTTGAAAAACTATTACTGAACATCATCAGTAAGAAGTGTTAGAAACGGCCGAAACAAATTGGTTCTTTGGATTTGACGTAAAATTTCTCCCCAGTAGCACAAAAACATGTTTAGCCGTTGATTTTTGGTTTAGTTCGTTCATTAAACGCTATCGGTTGAAAAAAGCACGTTTAATTTTAAATCATATTTCAACAAACACTTGATATTGTTGAAAATATATTAATTCAATGTTGAGTAAACTGTTGTTTTCCACTGTGGTATAGACCTCATTACATGGAATTCTTTCTAATTCAGTGGAATAAAATTTGTAATTAAGAGCTAATTGATTGCCATTAACTATTATTTTGTGTTCTTTTTTGCATGTTGAAAACACATTGAATTCCAACCTATATTCCAACGAAAATTTCATTTCTTTGATAGGATATTAATATTACGTGTTCTTAACTATTATATTGAACTGTGCCCTAGATTATCTTTCCAAGTTAATTACATAAAATTGTTCTTAAAAGTGAATAGAATAAAATTAACTACGTTTCTCAAGTTCTACATTTGCATATTGAAAACAGATTGAATTTAAAACTATATTTCAACGAACATTTAATTTCGTTAACAGGGTGATAATGTGAAGTGTTTTCAACTATCACATAGATTTCGCTTCATATGCGTTTCTCTGAGGCGATATATTACATTTATTGGGAAGTACAAATTACAAATTTTATAGTACAGAGATGGTCAAAGTGTTTAAGAAGGAAAAATGCACATAACAAAGAAAGAAGGAAAGTATTCTTTATTCTTATTCTTACAAGATGGAGAAATGACACGCCTGGATATGTGCCCACTGCGTTCTATACTGCCTATACTTCAAATACCGTAACAAAGTAGTGATTTTCAAGGTGGATCCATGTATGAGTGGAAAACGTGTCGAGCTACTAATAACGAGTGCGGAACGTACCTGGTTCGAACCCCCACAGCAGCGGTTGGTTAATTTACTGTTGGAAAATTAATGCCGTATATCATGATGAAAGCAACTGATAAAATGAAAGTAAATTTCAATAGAATATGCTATGTTTTGGGCAATTAAAATCGTTTCTTCATCATTTCTTCTCAACCGTTATTCACCGTTGAGCAGACGGACATTTCGGTATATTTACAATATTATCGTAACGTTTCGGTATTAACGTTTAATCCACGTATTTTCAACGTATGTGTGCTACTAGGGCTGGTGAAGTGGGTTCCGAACCATACAGCACAAATAAACTTCACAGACTTAAACCTGTGATTAAACTTTTCTTAAATGTAAAGTACGCGTAGTGTTGTAGCCCAGTACTCTCGTAACCTAGTATATCTAGTATATATAGTTTTAATTGCAAATAAGACCTACTATTGTGGCTTTATATAGCAAATGAAAGTGCATGTTAATTAATGTTTCAATTTTCCACTTCGTAGAACTTTCTTGCCTACATGGTACAGCTATGGACATAAAGATTGTCGCATGTCTTTAGAGATTATTTCCCAAATTCCCAGCTATTTCCCTCGCAGAGAGAAATTTCCCGCAGTTGAGGGAAGTTCCCTGACCTTGGAAAATATGAACATAATCCGACATTAAAGCCCATTACAGAACAATTGTGATATACGTATATTGTAATTATTTTCACAAATAAATAAGGGATTGCAAATCAAAGAGAAAATTTAAAAATAATATCAATAAATTAAACACTGAATGTCGCATTAATCCATAGTCTTACATTGAAATGTAGTAAAACACATTGTTTTTCGGTTAATAGGATGGATCAGTGGTTATCGTGCTCGACTCATAATGAATTTTAATTTTGTCATGGGTTCGAATCCTGGTCGTTGATCATATTTTGTTATTGTAGATTAATATAGATAATCTTCACTTTTATCATTTTTTAAGTTTGATATCTAATTCAACTATGATACTTTTATATTTTACTGTTAATTTTACAGTTATTTCAAGAAGCTTTCTACCATTCTTAGTTAGGAAACGTAATCTGAAAACTGATGGGTTTCTCCTTAGAAGGACCTAAGAATGTAACGTGTGTCCAAAATGATCATGAATAAAACAATTTAGTGATTGCTGATTTTATTTGAACACTAGTTTTAATTGCC
>JAGDQP010021869.1:3535-25982 GCA_022664845.1 Lepisma saccharinum | reverse complement strand
CTTCAAACGAACAGATCCATTCTACATCTTCCGCCAATCACGTCCCAGAGTTAGTTTACTTTCTGAAACTAAATAAATTTCAGCCAATCACCCCGCTCTCCAGTCAACTAGAACGCTATAACAAACATTAACAGATTAGATAAACAGAAAACTGAATCGAAGCGCATGAAGTATTTTAAATAAATAAATAATAAAGGAATCTTTAAAACTAAGAAAAAAGGAAAGAAAAGTGCCTAAGTCTAATTTCTCTAATACTTTCTCTTCTCTGCCCAGAATGTCTTCCCATTCCTCATTTATACTCAATCCATAATTCCAGTTCATCGCTTTGTCTTCAGTTTCCCTAATTCTCCTAGCTTTTACACTTCTTAACCAACATGATTTGCTCTTGTTTTAGTATCTGCCCCTTCCCAGGTTCTCAAAATTTATTTGTAAATAGAGTTGCTGTTCCATTTTTTAGTCTTACATCATCTTTGTGTTGTTTAAGACTTTCCTGTTTTTTTTGTTTTTTTTTGATAAATGAATGACAGTCTCTTCCCGCGCCCTTCCACTAATGAAGCAAGAAATTAATTTTAAACCCTGGGTGATATGTTTGACCTCATACCGAGACTGCCAAACTAATATTTATACTTGCTTAGCTATATATTTTGAGAATGACATATCAAATATGTCTCGGAGGACTTAAATTATAATTTAAGACTATAACAATAATAATAACCATTGGCGTTACAGACCGAAAGGTCCTGAGCCTGCCCCAACGCCATCTGTCCGCGTTTGGTGGAAATGCGTAATTTAAGACTATAGTTACTTATAACTTAGTTCAGTTGCTTCGTGAGAGCGAAAAAGTGTTTCATGAAAGTAGTGAAAGTCATCGTAACTGAGGCCTACCCTTAGTACTAATGGATGAATTGCTTAAAGATAACTAGGTCTGTTCATTTAATTTTTTACCTCTGACAGATTTTTCTTTTTCAAAACTTCTGATTAGTTGAGCAGTATATCATAATAGAAGATACCCTAACTCTATGGCTTACGGAACTCGCAAGTTCATCACCGCAGTAACAAACGTTCGGCATTGGATTCTGTCCTGGGCAAGATCAAGCCAGTTTTCATCGCGAACACCTACTTCTCGAAGATCTTTTCTAATATTGTCCTCCCACCGAGTCTCGGTCTTCCCAATGGCCTCCTTCCATCCGAAGATACCCACAGAATAAATTAAGTAAATTTTCCTGACATTTTTTAAAATTAATTTTACTATGGAGATTGTGGTACTGGAAAACAAAATTCCTTTTATAATTGTTCGGGTTCCACCATCTTCATAGCCACCCAAACATTCTATTTTCAGATATTGTTGAATGAACTTTCATAAGTATGCCCATGCATGTTGAGAAACTGATCAAATCTTACTTCGAATTTTTAGTGGTCCTCGCAGCAGAAATTCTATGCAAGTGCTCTCAAGAACATCCAAGTTAACAACCACGGTAATTAAGAAATCCAAGGTATAAATATAGGAATGGGAAAAGTTCTTTGAAAAAAGTGAAATTGAAGATATGAACATACATGAATTGAAACTATATCCTATGAGAAAACAATCGGGTGTTCAGCGAGCAGGACTTTTCCAGACTAAAACCACATTTTTATCTCATGGACACTTATGGAAGGAAAAAGATAGAAAAACTATCTTCCATACGAAATATCAGGGTCAATGTATGTTAAGTTTGGTTACGTTAAAAGTAAGGGATCCACAGCTTCTAGTAGTAGTTCCGCCACTGGTGCATGAAAAACTGCAAATGATGAGACAAGTGAATTGGGCACCAGCATCACCTGTACTTCCCATACAGCCTCACACAGTGAAGCATACACCAAGTATTTCATCAGAGTTAGTTTCAGCACCATGGTGTATCAGGAGTACCACAAGAATCAGGTGACCTACGCAGTAACAAGTTTCTGCAACCATAATGTGTGTATCTGTTTCGCTCCATGGGCAGGACCATATCCTGCTGGCAGGATATGGTCCTGCATTTCCAGCATTTTCATATTCTAGGACAATCGTTAGCACAATCGAAATAGGAAGGTAAACTTCACACCGACTTGGCTGCAGGGTGGCCTGCAAACTGTAACAAAAGAATTCTCCGGTTTTTCCATAATAAAATCACGTTTCCAGACTTTCGTCGAGAAATTGAGGTAACATATAGGAAAATAACTTTAATGTTACCTTCGACATGCAATAGCACGGTCAACGTATGAGACTAGCTATGTTAAGGTTAAAACTAACGGGCGACTAACTGTTTGTAGGTTTAACACAAATTCCTGTAAGCAGCACGTGCAACGCCATTCTCTGCTTCGCTCCATGGGCAGGAACATCCACAAATTGAACAAAGTATGGAGAAATCCTAAAATTAAAATTTTTCCTGAGTAACTAAATTTCTTGACTTCTCCAGGGTTTCCCGGTTTTCCAGACCGCTAGACACCTTGGACTGTTTTTAGAACCTTTCCGTGACGAAAATAAAAAATCCTACCATTTCACTACTGTGACAGTCCTATAATTTTACCGGATCATCCTAAGTGAAGTGAAATCTCAGGAAGACTTTTCTAGTACTTGTTTGTATTATCGCACTCTACAGTTAATTTCATCTGAAGTTAGTTAATTTTACTTAATTTTCTGCTCTCAAATGTACTGAAACCTATTAAACCGTAACGATTTAGATATCGGTACATTTGGGGGCAGAAAATGAAGGTAAGTTTGCGTCTACACAACAATCTCCCGTGCACTACACCATGTTTCTATTAATTTAATAAACAATGTACAGGAAACGATCACATTGTAAGGTGCCGTACTTCCATATATGGTCCAAGTGTAAAAGCATTAAAAGCACTTTCCTCAATACAAGCTCTTCCTTAGTTGCAAATACATGAAAAAGGATACGGTAAACGGGATAGGAATAGATTGTCTTGTGTGTGTATGTTCATCCTTTGGTAAAAATCCGCTTAAGCTCCTTGCTGGTGCAGACCTGCTCCTAAATGCAGAAAAAAAAGAAGAAAAAAAGTAAAAGAAAAAATGTACAAATCTTCAGACAAAAGAAATTACCTGCAGGTCACTAATTTCGTGTTCAATCTGAGACAACTTCTTAATGTTCTCTTTCAAAGATTTCAGTTGTTCATCCAGATCAAAATTTGGCGATTCCAGTTTTGACACATTATTTTCAAAATCTTCGATAACTTTCTTGACGTTCTGTCTTGTATTTTCAAGATTTGTCTTCAGTTTTTCTTGCGACTCTTCATGCTGAGGGAAAAAAAGAAAGACCAATATTTAAATTGAAATTTGCAGAGCATTTTTTTCGGATTAGATAATTTATATAAATACAGCAAATGCTTTTAAAAATCAAACCTACAAAAGAAAAATATATTGTATAACTTGCAGGGTTACTCACAACCACCTACAGAGGCATGATGTACAGAAAGAATCGGAAGTTGCCTTCATTTCAACTTTGAAAGCCTTTAGTTTAGTGATAGAAAGCCTTCATTTCAACTTTGAAAGCCTTTAGTTTAGTGATAGAAAATAGTCAATAACTCAAGAATATTGTTTATTTAGGTATTCCAAAAGCCAGTAGCCGCGCAAATCAACTGACGCACCCCAAACCTACCAACCAAGTATAAAGCTTTATTGTACATGAACGAAAAGGCATAGGAATCTTATCCAAATCAACGTAGTAAGCTATTTATTGTCGCCAAGCAAAACCACTTTTTCTTACATTGCAGCAGCCCTGCCCATTAGTAAAGCGCGTGCCCCAAGTGTTATTGGCGTTGCCGTACTGCAAGCGCCCCCTCTGTCTCGCAACCAGATAAGAGAAACCTAACACTGCTGTAAGAAGAAGAGAGATGTTTAAGGATAATCTAAAGCAACGATCTCCAACAAAAGATGGCAGCACTACCTCCGTATATGTCTAATGTATTTTCACTGTTACATGAATTATCATTGCTGCTCCTATAAATTCAAGCCTAGAGAGTTCAAATTTTCAGGGAAGAAAGTTCATAACCAATTCAAGAGCATGATCGACGCCGATTTTTAATTTTCGTTTTATTTCATTGTTCAAATCGCATCATTGTTGTTGTGAATAGCTAAACCTATAACAATGAAGCTCTTTCAACAATAAACAAAAAAGAAAATTAAAAATCGACATCGATCATGCTCTTGAATTGGTTATGAACTATCTTCACTCAAAGTTTGAACTCTCTAGACTTGAATTTATAGGAGCAGCAATGATATTTCGTGTAATAGTGAAAATAAATTAGACACATACGGAGGTAGTGCTGCCATCTTTTGTTGGAGATCATTGCTTTAGATTATCCTTAATGTTCTGTCGTTTCTCTCTCTCTCCAGCGGATGAACATGGGCCGGAAATATTTATGGCTGAGCGGTTTGTCCTTTCGATCAGGAATTTCAAAAGAGCTCGAACAAAGACGACAAACTATATATTACAGTGTGTTTAATATGTTTGTCCTCAACTTCGACGTTCTTATACCAAAACTAGATTCCACCTTATGGAGGACGTCGACTGGAGTAGCGAATATTTCACGCTCAAAATGACAAAAAACAATAAAGAAAACTGACTTATAGTGCGTCAGCACAAATATTTTTACAATTATACTAATTGTTGCAGAGAAAGATTATAACTTTGGCAGTTGGGTTTTGGGTCATCCTGTTGTATGTAGTGTTGGAAAGACTCCAGTTAATACAGGTAGTTATAAAATGCAGTGATAATTATCTAGATCAACTGGAATCATTCCCAATGCAATAAAAGTACGTTAATTTTACATCGGTCTCTGACGCAGGTTTCTTAAAACTAATTAAAATTTACCTGGTGAAAAATGTAGTTTTCGTATGTTATATGGATTGTTAATCGTCAAATATACACATTCTCAACGCTCCGGCACATTATGTCTTGTGACTTTCAAGAGGAACAACGCAAAAGTGAAGAAAAAAATATATACAAAAAAGAAAAATAAAGGAATTTAAAACTTAAATGAACCAAATAAAGTGTAAAGCCGCTCCGAAAGGCCTAGTCTATTCAAGTTGAAGCAATTACTTAGGAGGACTACATTAATACGCTTACTTTAAGGCAGGGGTCTTCAACCTACAGCCCATGGGTCGGATGCAACCCGCGGTAGAGATTGTGATTGACCGAATTAAATCCGAAATTCGTTACTATATTGTAAATTAGATCCAAAAAAAATTTAAAACCCAAGAAGTAATTTGGTCCTTTAATATTATACAGATACAGACTAGCCACTTTGATCCGCTGATAAAATGGGTTGGAGATCCTCCCTGCTTTAAGAAGTCATAATAGTTGTAATTTAACTAGTTGTCCGTGTTTAACCGAGTTCCAGCTAAATCCTACTGTATTGGGCGTCCATGTTCCTTCCCAAATGGAGGAGGTTACTTTTGTCAGATAAAATTACGTGCGAAAATATGGATTCACAATAAAAGTTGAAAAATACACAAAGAAACATTCGTCGTAATCCTAGAAGGGAATCAAAGCCCGGTCTACCGACTGCCAGTCACGTGCTCTAACCAATTAAGTTACCAGGCAAAAGGACGGAATTTTATACATGTAAGGTATTCCTCTGGCATCAGTTGAACCAGCCCAATTACCGGTTATAGGCCTAACTCGTCCCAGGTCTGAGAAATGACAACCAACGAAACGAGGTTGGGTCAGCAGTGACCAGACCTGAGGTACAACTCTGGCCAACTATTTTGTATGGATAATTTTAGTATCTTTTGACTTGGGTTTGTCCCGGTTGTATGGGTACAATGCTTAATAAAATCCACATCCATGCTCCAAGCGGGATTCGATCCTACAACCTTAGAGATGCTCACCTAAATATACAATCTCGGCATTTACCAGGTGAAATAAAAAAATAGAAAAACCTACGTAAGGATGGTCGGCGACACGATCGACCTTAGGTGTCTTCGCAGTCCGCGACAGTAAACACTAGACAACGGGAACCGGAACATGCTTACGATTTGTATGATCGGAAATCAAATGTACAAGATAAAAACTAGCACAAATAAGATTTCTTGGGGTGGAAGTGCATAGCGTAAAAAACGCCGTAAAGGAAGTTGCTTTTTTTTTTTTTAATTTGTTTGGGAATCAGAAATAAGCGAAAAGGAACTACTGAAAATCAGTCTCGCCTATGTCCAGTTTTTTAGGACTGCATCTATGTATATAGTAACAAAGGAAAGCCGTAAGGGAAATTTAAGGTAAATTTATGATATAAAGAAAAATTTACACACACACACACAACGATATATAAATATATATGACTTCGATATTTCGGGCTATAGAGTACGTATTGTTCATTACAGAAGAAATGGATACTTGAAGATAGCACAAAAGACTAAGACGACAGTGGCATCACGTGGCGGACGACGCATCAAGCTTAGAGTACATACAATTGACTTGTATAGCGTGTAGATTTTAGAAGCTTGGAACAATTGACAACTGTATTGCGTGTACGTTCAGGAGGGGATCGTGGAAGGAAATTTGTTGGTAATGCAGAGCAAACGGGAGGTTTCGGGTAATTGAAGGGCCAGGTTTTATTTTCGCGCTCAAGTCATAAATAAATGCTCCCTCCCACAGACTGTGTTGAGGTGCTCGTTGGTCGTAGTGGGCAACGTGTGTATTATGGCAACAAGGAAAAACAGATCAAAATTGGTGTTGTGTGACTGGGCGTGTAAGGAAACTGGGGCATCCGGTTTGTTAATAGTGCGAAAGTGGCGATGGCTATTAATGCAAATGCTAATAATTCTGTGTGTTCCCCTTGGAACAAATACGTAAATTCCTTCCTTTTTATCATAAATTTACCATTTTGTATGTATGAAACCGAATGTCTGTCTGAACACGATTTAAATTACATGCATGCATAGATTGCAACCAAAATTTTGCATACATGTTCCTTAGGTAAAGGAGAAAAAAAAATATTTTTAGTCACCGGAAGTAGCTGTGTCGTGATTTAATTAACAATGTAGAAGTAGTAGTAGTTGTATTATTTGTAGTATTACGATGTTGCAAACGTATTTTACTCACCTCGCACTAACGGGCGGGTACTTGGGCTCGTACAATATAAAACAATACCATTAGGGAAGGTTACAGTAATCAGATTGAAAACTCGTAAATCGAGGTCACTGAACCGAATCTGAAGTTTGTTCCTCTCAACTAGTTTTCTGCAACGATCTCCGTTCTAGACAGACGCAGAGAATGAAAACTATACGGAAGAAATTGTTTTTTTTCGAGGGAGGGAGGTCTGCTAAGAATGGCTAAACTAAAAGTGCAAAAGGTGGCTAGACTGGAATCGCTGTTAGAAGCTACTATTCACACATCCACATTGTATAAAGTGTGAAACATCCATTTCTAAAAAATAATGTTCTATGAACTTACCATCATGACTTTTTCATTTAAGGACGCATGCTCACTAATCGCCAACTGAAGAGCCTCGTTCAACTTCTTATTCTTGTCCAGCAACAGCTCATTCATCTCCTGGTACTGACGACATTCAGCTTCATACTTTCGGCCATCATTCGAGAAGGTCTGATTGAGGAGCTGCACTTGTAATTCTTGAATCTGTGAAGGGGGAGAAAAAAAAGTCAAAGTTTATCAGACAATACTATGTAGCGAAACTGGCTACTACAAATTGCAAATCTAAATCCTAAAACTGCATCCACTTCGTCTAGCCTAGAGCAACATGCTATGTCACGACACCGAAGTGGTTTCTTCCCACCAGATTATCGCGCCTCCACGGTGTTAAACTAACAAATTATAGTTAGGTAAATAATAGATTAATTAAATACTTAATCCAAGCAGAAATAATGTTAAGATCAGAAAATAGCATAAAATTGGTTTATTCAACGTAAACTAATCTTTAATATTGGTTTCGTTAATAAAGCATTTCACATTTAATTCACATGAAATTCAGAATTGTTTCCAAAAGTAAGATTCATTATTAATCATCAGTTTTGGTAGCATTTATTGACATTGTTGAGTGTGTGCAATACATTATTCCAAATTCCCTTTTGTAGTTAATATACGTCCTGCAATAAACTTACGTTTCTTCAATCATACGAAGTCATTGTCTACCTGATAACAATAATGTCGCATCATCTCACAAATTATTAAGTTCATTCCATGGTTTGAATCTAGCGGACAAGAAAAACAATCATTTCATAGAATTTATATCGTATGTCATTTGTTTCTATTCTTTCCATAGTTCCAGTCATGCACTCAGTTTTTTATATTTTAATCAACAGTTTCTGAATTATTTCTACAGTACATAATACACGGTAAACGGATTACAGGGCTTCGACACAAGACCCGGTTCTATCAGCTGATAAAACCTCTAAACTGTCTTCTACTTCACTACTGCAGTAAGCAATATCGGAGCAGGACTTAAATAAATTAAGAGAAATTATATGACTAACAAGGGTGGGGGCAGGGTCTGAGAATTTTAGTTTGTGACCAGACTTCGTGTGGTAGTAGTTCAACCTTCGGGTAATATATGAAAATACCAGGGCGAACTATACGCCCAGTTGCAGAATATCATGCGTCGAAGTTTATGTAAACACCTTATAATGTTCTTTAATTAGCCCGGTGACTGAAGCGGTAGACTTACGAGTAAGATAGCTGGTTTTGAGCCTCGCTGAGTTTTTATATATATATAAACAATCAGAATGCGTGTTTCATGTGTTGTTGTAAAAAGAGCTTGATTTGAAAAAAACTTACTTGCTGTTTTAACATTGCAATCTCTGCGGACTTTGGATCTCTGTTGACAATGGGCTTGTTCTTTATTTTCCTAGCTCGATCAGCATACCTCAGTGTGCTCAGAGTCTCTTCTAAGTTATAATCAGCTGGACTCACACAGGCGATCATCAACGTGTGCGAGTTGCCTCCTAGAGAATCTGAAACAGTAAACACAATTTTTACAATTTTCAACTATAGAATTGACTAAAACTACAGAAATAAACTTAAATAGCATACTATCAACACTATAGACCAAATTCTCTATGCCTCTTATTCAGAGATATTCAATAAGTCTCAACTGCTTCAATCGTTCAGCAAAAGTGAACGTCAAAGGGAAGTACAAATACAGAAAAAGAAATAAAATGCCTGCGGTAGCGCGCAACCTATCCTATGAGACCTGGACTACGAAAATGTTGTTAATGAGTAAAGGTATCTGCTTTTGAGATTTAAGCTACTCTTCTAGGAAAAGAATATGCCATGGCTGTGAAATCAATTCGAAGTATCGAGCTCTACTCTTTCACATTTGTATCCAAAATTCGGGAAACCTACGCGTCGATGCTTTTACTTTAACAGCTATATTCAGACATCGACTAATTGTTTCTTCAAGTACCGGTATTTATATGCCAACATTTATATCCACAACGTTTTCAGATTTTCAACGCTAATTGGTTTATTATTTGTTTTCTTCACTGTTGTCCTCGAGTGTTTTTCATTAAGTACAGAGTTTATGGATTGTGAAAGCTTAACCCTACACAGTATAGAGGTGAGGTCCCTGATACCCTCCACACTACTCTATCTTTACATGTGCTACGATGGTCTTGTAAGTCTTGTCCTTTCATGTATTCTATTTAGTGAGCCAGTTATTCTCGAGTGTGTAATTAGTACTTTCTTTAAGCTCTTCATGTACATGTGAAATTTCATACCTGCGGTACCGAGGAACACCACACACACCTTATAAGGTGATCACAAGTGTTCGTAGGATAAATTGTTTTCATGCATTATTTGAAATCTCACAAACATGTCGGGTCTAAAACTACGTAACAAAGAAATCTTGGAGCTATTGGAAGTCAAAGAAAAATAAAGACTTAGTAATTTTATCTACTATGCATAATGGGAACTCCACTGACAGAGAAAGGGGGTAAAAAAAATATATTTTACAACGCCATCAAAGAAAGCGTTGATACATTAGACCAATTGTGTAAAATATACGGCTTTTGTCATTGCAATTTCTTTTAGACCAAAGTGGAATTAATACTTAGCCCAGTTGCCTTGTACACAGTGTTTCACTTGACTTTTAAAGTGTTAAATCTGTGATATTTGAAACGAAAAGTAAAAGCTAAATTTCATTCAAAATATAGTAAAATAAAGAAATATTTTCAAATTATGTTTTAATTATATAAAATGTTACAGTATAAGTCGACGTTACAGTATAAATACCTGAAGTCGAAGCTTTAGCCTGGTAAGCCTTCATAAGTCCAAGTTTAACGAGTCGAATATAAGTCGAGTCTCTTCGTTGTCGACAATCATCATGGCATTGTCACTATCCAACGGTTAGAACGGGCTTGAGGTGTCATCTGGTCCCACTCCTGTCTGACTGGCTGTTGCATCGTGATCTGCACGAAGTAGAACTTTTGAGACTTCGGCCCGTCTCTATTACGTGAGGGCAATGATTGTTAAAATCCACAACCATCCGTGCCCGAGGAAGGATTCGAACCCGCGAGCTTGGAGAGACTGCCCTATGTCGAAGTCTTTATTAGTAAATTGGTAGTAAGTTGGTAACGATGATAGACGCCATCTAATTTTAAATTGTTTTGTTCGTTTGAAGGGTGGTAAGAGCTCGCCACTTCTGCATATCGGAAGTGAAGCGATTGGGAGACAGATGGTGAATTTGTATGCTCTTCATGGTCAAAGGAGTGAACGTATTCTACTTCGGAAAGGAAATAATATTACGAAGTTTAAATGAATATTAGATTCGTTGAAATAATCTTTGTTAATAGTGAGGACATTGTTCATCTATTGCTTTTATGTATATTGGAAGGAAATCCAATGAGGAATGCACTTGAATGTGCTTTGAAGCGATTATGTTCGAATGTTTGCTGAAAGTGTTGAATGCAGTAAATCAGTCTTCAGCCAGAAAAGTGAGAAGTGTGGTTATTTTTGATAAGTGAGGCCATAGCATTGTGTTAATTCTGATATACCAAAAGGCTTGTTATTTTGTTATATCATTTCTATTATTACGAAGTGTGATGATAGTGAAGGGCCATACAGTCAAAATGGTTCCATTAAAATGCTCAAAGCGATTGTATAGTTCAGTTTGTAAGTACTTTTGATTTGATTCAATTTTTATTATTTCATTAAACTATTCCTTATTATGAAATCAGGGACTTTGATTCGTTTTTCTAGGCAAACCACGAAATAGTTTTAATTAGAATTAGAATACATTAATCTCTTTCTTTCAGTGAAAATGGAAAATATGTCAAAGATTAATTATATTAAATGTGCACGGGTGTTTCGCTCCAACCCCGACCATCCCTATTTGAGTATTTTTCCCAGCAATCTTAAAACTAAATTTAGGGAATAGCACACCTAACGCCTCAGACCACACTATCACCTTGGTCGGCGTGTTTCATATGATGGGGAAGCGAAAATGCAGGAATCTTACTATGAAATAGAAGGGTCAGTCAGTTGCGGCCCTCTATTATCTCGCAGTTCCGTACTGTCTCTCGACAACTCGAACCTCGCTACATCCAAATATTTGGTAAAACTCGAATTTTGTTTTTTTCCTCTTCAGATTGGAGTTTAGAGGTTCTGTATTTATGCACCTAAAATACACTTAAAAAAAAAAAAAAAAAAAAAAAAACGCAGAGGAAGGACTTGAGAATAAAAACAAAATTTTCTCGTATAAAACAATTATGAGGACGTTGTTTAGTGGATGTTGTTTATCGTTGCTCTATTTGAAGTATCCAACGTAAATTTTAACCCAAATTGTTCAACAGATGAAACACTATCGCCTGACTTTTGATCATAACATTCGTTAACCGAACTTAAACCTGCTGCACAGAAGGTAGTTTTAACCCTGTGATTTTTCTAGTCTTCCTGCACTATCACACAATTTTAAAAGTTCCCACTTCTCGCTTGAATTACGCCCTGCAATGTGAGATATTTCTAACGATCACAGCAATATTTTCTTAGAAGATTCCTGTAGCTCTTGCAGTCTGGAGAACTGACATTTCTTAAGAAAATATCCCACGCATTTTCAATTGGCTTGATAGCAGATCTACGTGCTGACTAGTGTATAACTTTGATTCTTACTTCATTCAAGTACTGAATGATACAACGCACCACATAAGGCTGTTCATTAGCACGAAATTATCACTAATAAATGGTCAAGTGATGACTTGTTCTTGTCTTGGATGTATCGATGGGCCGTACAGTCCCACAAGAACAAGGTCCATTCGGGCAGTCAAACTGATTCCTCCCTAAACAATTACTAAACCTGCGGAGAATACTATTCGAAATGAAAATGTGCATGCAGAATACCTTTCCCCAGTCGTCGTCCTCGCCCTTAATTGGAGACAGAATTGGGACTCATCCGAGAGAACTGTTCCGCACTGTTCGCTGCTCCAATCCCGATATCCTTCTCCAACCTGCCAATATTACAGATCCATTACCAAGTCTTCTCGAGATTTGTCCGGCATCACGTAACCTACTTTTGATAGTCCAATAGCTGACATTCACACCTCTTGTTCTAGCAGATTTCTGGCTCCGTCTGTAGTGGCGCGGCGGTTGCGCAAACCCTCAAGGAGCAAGAAACTCACGGGTTGCAAAAATTGACCAACTCAGGGCTTCCAGAATACGTACTTAGTTGCCGGTACCTCTCCACGGTAAGCGAAATCCTAATCCACGTAGTATGCAATTCTTGAGCCACGCTATGGGCGCTTCGACCATGCTGTACCCAAGTCACTGCTTTAGCAGCCTTCTTGAGGCTTCACGGCATCTTATCTTTAAAAAAGTTTCGAACCGCGTCACATGTCAGAATTCCAACAAACAAACAATCTCGGCGTGGCACCCACAGACAAGATTTCCTTCTCAACATTTGGGTACCCTGGACAGATCCATAGTAGCCCTCACAAGTAGTTTTAAAGTAAACATTATATATAGATTTTTCAGCCTTCGAGTGTGAAATAATACGTCTTCTTTATCGGTAGCAGTAACGGATAAAGGGAAAAAAATCTTGGGAAGTTTCGTATCAGGGCAACGTAGAAATTCATATGCTCTCATTCTACAAAAGTTTCGTTCGTATTAAACGATAAGAAACTACATACAGAAGGGAATTCTTTACCGTTTTGTTTTACTCGATACTGAGTAATAGCAGATTTCGTTATACTCTATTTATTCGCGTATAACGCACTCGTATTTTGGGGCCAAATTAATAGCTTTTGGAGGAATCAGAAATCAAAATGTAGGCCTATACGGGAAGAGAGACGGGGGCGGGGGAAGAATAACTGACACACAAAACGTTTGCTGCTCGTATGCGGAAATAATCCACATATTCCCAAATAAGAATGTAGGCGGTGCGGACCTTCGGAAGGCCAGATATTCCTTGGATAAAGTATAACCAATCACTTAATGTAACTACCAGCTTTAATCTTAGTTACACTGTAATCGGAATATCTGGTCTACCCAAGGTAAGCAAAACTCATTTAATTTCTCTGAACTTTTATGACATCATAATACCAACAAAAATCGGTAAATACGGGCAACATGGGCATTAAATATTTTTAATGGATAACAATTTTTCATTTCATAGAGAACACAGATTCTACAGTATCATTACGTCTGTAATTCCATGGAAGCGTGTGTTGGGGCACAGCAGAAGGGTAGCGATGAATTACCATTGGATTCAAGGGATGCGTGATTTGGAAAAGGCTGGAACCATTGTACAACGGTATTTACACACGACCTATGTATAATATATTGTGCAGTTCCCGAGTTCTGTAGACCTCTGAGAGGGGCCTTGGCTAGCCCACGGGGTGAAGTGGCAAGTGCACAAGCAATCAGCGAGAACTCGCACTTTCACTACCTACCTCGCATTGGCTATTAAGTGTCTTCCCTCGCGGCTACAGAACTCAGAACTAGACTATAGCTATGGTCATTATGCGAAAGATCAATCTATATATTCTGTTCAAATCCTATAAAGCACCAAGTTAGTTTGTTCAAAATGGAACAATAAATAAATCACGAATGAAAATGGAACAAAACATTAACATTTGTACATACCTTGAAGAAGTCTTGTAAGCTTGCTGTCGCGATATGGAATATAGTTATTTCTCTGAGATTCGTCACCGAGAGCGGAAATCACATTCCCCAAGGCAAGTAGACCTCTATTAATGTTGACGCCTTCCTTAAACCGCTCGCCAGTTGCTTGGGTTTTCTTCGCTCTTTCAGAGCCAGCAAGGTCAACAAAATGCATTTTTGCATTCGTCACAGAATTGCTGAGAGAGAACAAAGAGGGCGGATTAAGAAATCAAACAAAAAAGAAACTGAAAATAACTTGCTTAAAATTCTATGAAACACGTGAGTCGAAATAGGATGGTTACATATTTCAATCACACGTGCCAAGAAAGCCTACGAAGAGAAGTCTGTTCAGATATGCTAAAATAACTATTGAACTCCATGTGGCGGAAAATAAACATGCTGAATATTTTAACTTTGGAAATGAAAGAAAAACCCTTTAGTAACAGTTTAATAAAATTAGAGGATTTTCAGTAACCATCGGTAAAAAAAAGTGACTTATTTGAAACTGACCCAGTGGAAGGCTTGTGAGTAGATGTTAAGAGGCCTTTGTACCTACACTGCGTGTATATGTTAATTTTTTTTAATATACTGGACAAATGACAAGCAATAACGAAATTTTGGAAAGCGGCCCCTATAATCTTTGTGAATGTGTATCAAATGAACTATCAGATTATGACTGTTTATTTTAGTTGAGATATTAAAATACCCTTAATTTATGACGTCATACGCCTACGCAATTACGGGTGTCCTAATTTCTCAGCTAAAATAAACAATGTCAAAATCTCATAGTTCATTTGATGTACATTCACATGTAGTATGACGGGTCGCTTTTCAAAATTTCATTATTGGTTGTCATTTGCTTAGTATCTTCAAAAATATGAAGACTCGCGCACACACACATACAGTGTAGGTACAGAGGTCTCTTAACTTCAATTACATAAAGACCTAATGTGTGATAAAAATATATCGAAAAATGAACAGAAAATTTGTCGCTGTTGCTAGTTTGAAAGAGAAGCTCAAACATTGGAGAATGCTCAATGTGGCAAAGAACACAATGAATAAATCAACAAAATTATTTTTAAATGTACTTTTGAGCATGAACTCTGGATTCTTCCTCAATTTCCTTTCAAAAAAAAACGATGCAAAGTTGCAGTTTACCAGGACTAATAGAAAACTCAATTCAAAGTTTGTTCGTTTACATGCAAAACTAGGCATCTGGTGACATCAAAGCGTTATCGTTATGTTCAACGATCTATCTGAACTCTCCCTACGTTTTAACTGTCCACTAACTTCTATTTATGGTAGTTTAAATGTAATGCTCTACACCAGTGACAACAAACCGCTGTGCAGCGAGGACAGACCAGGGGGCTGCGAATCTAGAGATTAGTCCATGGTCTACTTAAGTGAGATCACCACAGTCAAGAATAAATTGTGAGGTAGTGGAGGCGGTTCTGGTAGCTAATAGCACATCCTAGCGGAGAACTCTTTAAAAGATTCAACTCTTTGGATGATTCTACTTCCAATGTTTCTAGTGTGCCACGACGATTGATCAGGGGTTGAGATATGCCGCGAAACAAGAAAGATTGAGAATCCACTTTCGGGTCTTTTTATCCCCATGAAGCTTGATTAGATGGAGTGAAATATTGTGGGGTTTACTTCTTAAAATAAAATGAAAATAATAATGGTGGCATGTAGTGTTTACAAAATTGGTTGTTTTCTCTCGTTAGTGAATTGTTATTAACGAATTGGGAGGTTTCTGAGGATGCGACCTATAGTTTTTAGTAACCTACCACTCCATTTAATATACCCGGCGGAAACTATACCCGTGACCACGCACACACAAAGCGAGTACGCTAACCTCTCTACCACTCAGAGGACAGTTTTCTTTTGTTAATGAAAAGCAAGGTTAGCAAAAACCATGTTTTATTAATTAAAAAAAAGGTCTTTTTTTGTTTGTTTAAACCAGGTTTCTTGGTTTAAATATTTTGCTTATTTCTATCCATATGTAATATAAATAAATAGTTTTTCCTTAGTATTCTTATGCAACAGCAAGGTTATGAAGGACAGGACCTACAGATTAAAGTGGAATCCGAAAGAAATTGTCCTCCACCTGGACTCGAACTAGGGACCCCTTGATTACGAATGCGATGAGTCAATCGACTCATCCACGGAGGACACCTGATAGAAATGTTTTATTGATCTTGCATACTTGTGAATATAATTATTAAGAGTCACTTCAGAAGATCAAAAAGCTACACAACTGCACAAGTGAAATCACTACAGTTATACACATTATTCAAATAAATGGACAATTTCAAAAGACTACAGATCTAATGTAGTTCAAGCTAGTTCACTAAGTCAGAAATACAGCGACTTAATTTGCATATCAAGAAAAGAAGTGAAAAAAGATAGTACGAATTATTTGAGTTCACTCTGGCTCTGAACCAACCATACATATACATACAGAAAATACTTAATTTCAATAAATTCGTAGGGTTTCTATGAGAAAAAAAACTCGTACGGAATTTCGGTGTATTTTATCAATACTAAACATTTTAGACGAAAAAATATTTAGAGCTTTTGCTTTGATTGCAATTGCATAATAATAATAATAAAACAAACTATAAAAGTAATAAACATTCATAAACTTATAAACAAACAAAACTGACTTTGGTAAGTACAATCTCACAACTGTGCATATTCCTTGAATAATGAATGGGAAATTTACGTCTGAAAATAATATCAAGGGTCCAGGAGTGAAACGTGAAAACCCAAAATGTGCGTTTATCAAGCTTTCTCCAACACTCATTCATGAAGTTCACGCTATTTGTGGCATTTTGCTTTTATTATTTTATTTATTTATTTATTGTTTAACCCTTTCTTTTTAACTGGTTTAAACCATGGTATTTAAAATTTCGCAAAAGTAGCAGCAAGAGTAAAATCGAATCTAAAAATTGTTGCAAATCTTCACACTCGCTGGCACTGAAGTGAAAAAAATTTTAATACTCCATTTCTCATTGATTTCACTACACCTACTGGTCACACACGGTGGCTCTGCAGAAGCACGCCTTGTAAAAGGGACGTCCTCTGTATCAATTCCTGGTACCTTATTTACGCGAGGCAAATGCTGACATGGTACCTTGAAACAAATAACATGTCGCTATTTAATCGAACCGGAAATTGAATTAAAACTGCCTGAAGCTCTGATTAGCTGTAAAGAAGGTTTTTTCAACTTTTTTTTATACTAACCGGCAAATTGTGGGGGAAAATCAAGAATCGGGAAGATGCCAGTACATCTGCAGATTCTTGTTTTCGAAAGCAAATATAAAATTTATCATGTTCGACCTCTCGAATGGTACACAAAAAAAATGTTTAATAATTAAATTATTAATTTCCCGAGGGCCGCACAATAGTTTCGCGGATCGGCGGTTGAAAACTATTGCTGTAAAGGACTTATTCTGAGTGAACTAAAGGAGTTCATATGATACTCCACATACGCTTCTATAGCAACTTAAGAGGGGGGAAAAAAAAAAACTAAAGATAAAACTACTCACATATCATTTCCCTTGCGCTGTTCAATTGATATAGTAAAAATAGCATGGCTACGACTCGATCTTGAGTTCATAGCTGTTGCTCCCGTTACTCTGCTTCCAGAACCCTAGAGGGAAAAAAATAATGGTAAATCAATCAATATTAAAATGGAATATCTACATCAAACGCCACACTATTCCATAACATACGCAATGTTCTGCTGTTGAACAAAAACAAATCTAAGAAATGATCTACGAGGCATGTCCGGAAAGTAAGTACAGTTTTGGAAAAAAAAAAAAATACTAAAACCGCTTTGTTCCATCCAAATTTATTTTTACATGAAAGAGCACACAAACTATTTTTCGACATACTTTCCACCAATGTTCAAGCACTTGTTATAGCGGGTGACCAACTTGTCCAAACCTACCTCAAAGAAACATCCCGCCAGTAAAGACAACCATAACGTGGGGTGACATGACGAACCCACGTTGCGTCACCAGTCACGATTTGGTTTAACAAGTCCTCTCCTTCATTACTGCAACGGGAAAGGAATGTTAAAGCACTGCCAAGTGGTTTGGTTTGGTTTCGTGGACGTCTGTGAGACTTTTCGGAACCCAGCGGGAACACAGTTTGCGATAACCTAAGCGGTCGGTAACAATCTCATGCAAAACAGTTCTCGAAACTTGAGGAAACTCATCTGAAAGCATTGCCATTGTGCACCGTCTATTCTCACGCATTTTCTCATCCACTTTCCTCACCAACACATCATTCACAACAGAAGGCCGCCCGGACACTGGCGGGGTATTTCGTTGAGGAAGGTTTGGACAAGTTGGTCACTCCCTCTAACAAGTGTTTGAACATTGGTGGTGGAAACTATGTCGAAAAATAGCTTAAGGTGTGCTCTTTCATGTAAAAATAAATTTGGATGGAACAAAACTGTTTTAGTATTTTTCTTTTTCAAAACGATACTTACTTTCAGGACACGCCTCGTATTTAATCCTACATTACATAATTAACAATTTGCAACTACGAAAAAAAAAACATTCAGGATAAGATATAATTAATTATATGGGTTGTAGGTAACAGAAGCAAATCATGACAGCAATCCCTTGTGAAAAATCGAGTGCACTCTTTTAGCAGTGTCTTGAACTAACATATAAAGTGTTCGGAACCAGCACTGCTTCAACCGGCTCTATGCTCTAGTGAGGAAAGCGTTGGATATGTGCAAGGTACTCCGAATTTAGCTTTATGGCATTTTGGAATCTTTGGCTCAGAGTACTCTGTTCGATTCCCGCCACTTCGGCCTTTTAGTGACTTCTTTATACGCAATCCAAACACTGAAGACATAATTCAATTTCAATGGTTAGAAAAGTCAGGTTAGTCTTACTTTATACGTAATGAAAATAATCAGGAAACAATAACACGAGGAAAAAAAAAAACTTAGATCACTGTCATGATCCAGATGTAGGGAATAGCACTACGGCTTAAGCCCATTTCGTTGAAATTCAAGCTCGCCTGGTGTAGTACTTTTTTCCTGAAATAAATTTTGCCCTCTTCTCTTTTAAGTACAACGGTATGGTAATAAGTGGAAAACGCATCTTAACATTTAAGTGTTGCCAATGCACATTGTAATACTAAATACCGCTTTCGAATTAAATCATTAATAAACTTTATTTTATAGGACCAGTCTAGTAACTGTTGACTTCGGCCTGTCACGATTATCCGTCACGTTCGAGTTATTGGCCTAACGCCTTAGACTACTCGGTCGGCTAAACCATTAATAATCCCGCATATTTTTTTATTTATTATTATTATTATTATTTTGTAATATTTAACGCAGGAATCACTTATGTGGGTTCTAATAGCACTGAGAATCATTGCAAGTAACTACCTTGTCCAGGAATATATCCCAATTGAAACTGACATTTCTTACATGCGTACGTCAGTACTGATCGATATTGAATTGGTTAATATTAGTTATTTTGAAGGTTATTGAAAACAAGTACGTTGTCTTCATGTTATTTAATAATAGTATGTAACTAAACTCAAAAATTAAAATGTTAACAAGGCCTGAATCATGTCCTGCTAGCTCTTCGGAGGCAATTTTCCAAACAGACAGTTCCTTACTTGTGCCGGCGGGCAGAGGTGTGATATCTTATCTCATTCAGAAATTGTATCTGAAGGTTACCCTATAAACATCTAGAATAATAAAAATAGTTCTTGAATCCATGTATGTAATTTTACCCTCAGCTCTGTTGCATACCCACGCGCTGTGTGTGTAACGATCTGCTGAAAGCCAAACTTAACTTGAAAGAGGCTAACCTGAAAACGAGATGCAAGACATCCCGCAATCTATGTTAACGAAAAGTCCCATTTCACCTCAACGAACGTTGTACTGTAAAGGTTTTGTATTCCGAATTTCGAAGCAGTATTTTCAGATAATGCTGTAATAGCACTTTGGACACCCTTGGCCATGCGTGGACATTCCTGTGACCTACATTTGAACCTAGTGAAGGACAGGGAAATTCCTACTTAGAGACTAGCGATGCGATGGTAAACAAGAGCAGGTAGAACAGCAGAAATTGTTCGGTAATTTGTATTTTCATCAGGAACCACGAACGAGTCAGATCTGGTTAACCAAAACGTGCTAAAACTTCACGAGTAAGCCGGGATAGTACCTACACTACCCGGAGGGGTGATCACAGAGTACGTCTTCCCTCCTACATATATTGGGGTTTCGCCATCGCTGTCTGCTCAGCCCATAACTAAAGTTTAAAAAAAGTTTCAGGTGGAGAATCCAACAGTCCCGATAAAGTCAAGTAGGACTAGTTTCTCTGTATAAACGAATGACAATAATATTTTACATTAAAAGAGAACTGCACATGAACGTTTTTCGGCTAAATTGACATAACGATAAGTTTGCGCAAAAATGTCTGTTCATTGCAATTACAGAGTTGCGAAACAAATGGAGAGCACGACTCTGACGAAATTGTTCTTTACCGCAGTTTGAGAAAACGGAAAAATTCCTGGGCGATCTATTTTTACCAATTTCCATTACACATGGTATGGGTGAGACAGAAATACTTGTTTGGTCCAAATAAAATAGATGAACAGTTCATTAGAAGATGTGTATCGAAATGATAAAACAAGAGTTGATTACGCTGAAGAAAAAAACATCTTGGACATGGTGTAAATTACTGAATCTGACTTTATGGAATTGTTTAACTCGACCTGGTTCACAACATTCTGAACCTTCACTTGAGAAGTTTCGTTCTCAACAAATTCGACAATACACTAAGCCATTATTCAGGGCGAAGCACCGACGTTACACTTACTTTCAACGAAGAGCTGAAGATAACTCGTCAGAGGCTTCGGAACATATGCATGACATGGCATCAAATTCAAGACATCCACACTGACACTTCGAATCTGTAGAAGGAATTTTGTTCTTAAATATCAGGGATTTTAAGTCTAAAGAACTTCCCGTCCATCCAGTAGTTTACAGATTAAATTTTGGACTTCTTGTACACAACAGTTCATTTAAAATGTGTGTTCACGACAAAGCACATGTCCAGGTCACGATTTGTAGATTACAGATTACATTCAGCATTTATGTCGTCTTGCAAGCATATTTTTATCGCGAATACCTTATTTAATCGAATGTAAGACGCACTTTTTTATTTTTTTTTTCTCTCCCAAAATCAAGGTGTGTCTTAGATTCGAGTTTTGCAAGTTGAGGCCTACATTTTGCACTGTCAGTAAGAGAAGTTTAAATAACTGCTGAATAATTATTTTCTTGTGCGTGTGTGTATAATATAATAAATGGATAGCTATAAAACTAACGGAATTACATTGGGGGGGGGGAAGTACCAACAGATGCACATGAATAAATTCCAGCGCCGAAATTAGTGGATTCTTCTCAGTAAGTTCAATATTTCCTTATTTTCCCATTTCATTCTTTGTTTCCCCATGTTTATTCACCCTTTTTTTTTCATATTTAAAAACCAAAGCAGTGCAGTTTTTTTTTTTTTAATTTTCGCCTTAAATTTGGAATATTTACAAGTCTGTTGATGCGTGCGTGGGGTGTTGGGAGAAAAAAAATTCAAACCCATCCTCCTAATAGCCACATGTAAGTATAATTTACAAATCAATACAGAATGCTCGGAAGAGCCTTTCATGCATGTCTTACCTGAACTAGACAATTCATGGTTTCTTCAGCATCTTCAACAGTGATTTCCGTTAAGCCGATGGCCTTTATAGATCCATGATGGTCTTCACGGATTTCCACATGACATTCCTCTCGACTACGGTTTGACAACAGGTCAAACAGTTGTTCTTGGTAAAGCTGAAAAAGGAAATAAATCACTATCTGTTAAAAGAATAAATGGAGAGATTGTCGGGTTAAGTACAAAATATGATTCAATGAAGTAATTATATTTGAGACACATATGACATTTGGTATCTATTCCCTATAACCGTTCTATTACCAAGCTTCAGAGCGGTAACATTTGGCAGGTTTTGTGGCCAACAGTACAGCACGTTCGGTTATTCGTGCAGGCTATTTTATTACTATTTTACTTCGGTGAAGGTGTTCGGAAAATTGAAACAAGAAACTTCTAATACGTGTCAACTGATTGTGATAACGACTGAAAGCTCGATCGCACAATACAATACGTGTCTTCGGTAGTTTGTTCACAATGTAAAGCAACTTCCCTTTCGTACCATTGCTGTAATCATTTTCAACCCGCTCCACCGAATGGAAGAGAGTAAAACATTTATATATAGTTAACCCTAATGACATGAGAAAGATATACGGGCCGAAACGGGAC
>JAGDQP010021868.1:20658-31192 GCA_022664845.1 Lepisma saccharinum | reverse complement strand
TTATTCTTATCTATGTAGCTCCTGAAAAACGCTTTATTTCATCTACCCATATTGCATTCGGAAGTCCTCTCTGTCGTTTCTTTTCTCTAGGAATTCAATGTCATCCATCTTCCATCTGTTCGTCTGGTTGTGAGCCCATCTCCACTTCATCTTCTTCGCAGTCTTGATTATATATTCTACATTTGTTTGTACGCGAATTCATTCATTTGTCTTCCTGTCACTCCTAGTTATTCCTAACATGCATCTCTCCATTGCTCTTTGTGTGACTCTTAATCTTTGAGTTGTTTGAGCATTCAATATCCAAGTTTCACAACCGTACATCTTTACAGGTAAGACACATTTATTATAATCTTTACGCCTGAGACACATTGATAATTTGCTTTTAAAAATAAAGTGTAGTCTTCCAAACGAACTATATACGATTTTTCATCTTCTATTTACTTCATCCGTCAACTAGGCATTCGAAGTTTTGAGCTGGCCTAGGTAAACATACTCTACAGCATGTTGATTATACATTACTTTTGTATTATTTAATTCATTTAAGGCCTGTTTTCGAACTCTCATTACACAGCTCTTTCATTCTGGTGTATAGTTCAGCACTTGAAGAAAACAGGACTGTATCATCAGCGAATAGTAGGTGATGAAGATATTCGCCATAAATTTTCATTCCAACTTCAACCCAGTTTAGATTTTGGTGCATTATCTCCAGGACCGCAGAAAACAGTTTTGGAGAAATTGAATCTCCTTGCCTTACCCGTTTCCCAACTTTAATTTGTTCACTTTCTTGATGTAGTCTAATGACAGATGTAGCAGTCGAGTAAATGTTTCGCAGTAACTTGATGTATGCACTTTCGATGCCTTAATGTTCAAGTGATTTAAGTACTGCTACCAAGAAGACCGAATCGAAAGCTTTTTCAAAATCTATGAATACCAAGCATAGTGGAAATTCATATTCATTAGTCCTTTCCATAACTTCATTCAATGTTTGTATGTGGTCCACTGTACTAAATCCACGACGAAATCCGGCTTGTTCCCTTCCCTGATTAAAATGAAAGTCTCGTTCTATACGATTTAAAATATCTTTTTTGAACATCTTGTATAGAACTGACAGTAAACTAATTGGTCTGCAGTTTTCGACGCGTTCTTTGTATTCTCTCCTGTACAACTAAATCATAACATCATTATTCCACCTTGACGGTATTTCTCTCTTCCGCAGGCATATTGAGAATAATTTCACAAGTTCCTCTTTCATTTTTACCTTCCCATTTAAACATCTCTGCTGTGAGTCCATCTTCTCCTGGCGATTTTCCGTTCTTCATTTCTCGAATTACTTTATCCACTTCTTTCATTAATTCTAGGTATACATTATTTTCTTTTGAATCTTCTTTTCTCAGTTCTTTTTCGTAGTAGTACAATTCTCTGTAGAAATTTGAAATATGTTTATAATTTCTTCCTTATTTCTTATCACGTGTCTGGTCTAGTCTCAACTGCAATTATTTGTTTTTTGCCTATCATGAGCTGTTGTTTGTCTTCTTTAGGCTCATGTTTTTCTTGATTGTATTTCTAACAAAATTTTCGTTGTATCTTCGTAATCCTCTCTTATTTTCTTCCTTAAGGTTTTATTTAGCTCATTGTACTCAATCCTCTTTAGGTAACTTTCCTCTTCTATCATTTTCCTTTTTTTCTTCATCAAGACTTTAATTTCTTCGGAGGTTTGGTCTCTTTTTTCTTTTACATGCTTGCTATTTCCTTGGCTGTTTCTCTTATTATCTCAGTCATTATTGTATTTCTGTTAATGATACCTTCTTTATTTTCTAACTTTTCCAAGGCACTGAATCAGTTCCTTTATTATATCTCGAATGTCTGTCTGTTTCCCTAGATTTTCCAGATCTAAAACTGGTGGCTTTCTGATAAGCCTCTTTCTCTCAAGTCTAGTATTTAGTTTCAGCTTACATTTTACTTTGCGAGATTTTGAAATTGTTTACAACAGACGCGTCTTACAGAATTTCCCTGTTCTTAGATAAAACGTACTCTATTTCTTTTTAAGTTTTAGTTGAGCCTATTCATGTTCACGTCCTCTGAGGCGATTTCTTGAGAAATGTATTGGAAATAAACAGACTTTTTTTTTAGAATTCCACTAACTTCTCTCCTCTCTTGTTTCTTTTGCCAAATCCAAAGTTTCCCACTTTCGTGTCACTGCTCTGCTTAGTTCCTACTTAAGCATTGAAGTTTCCAATTACAATTTTGTAATGCAATTTGCTATTATCCAAAATCTTCTGTATCTCCTCGTATAGATCTTCGATTTCCTCATTCATTGCTGGAGCATATACCTGTATAATTTCCACACTGTATCTCTTGTTTATCTTTATGACTACTCGTGCGATTCTATCTGAAATTCCTTCAATTTCTGTGATCCGTGTCTTGTGGCCTCTGTCGGTTTGCTATTTTCTGTTTCTTTGAAGTAGAATGTGTAACCTGACGGTAGTTCCAACTGTTCTTCATTCTTCCTCCACACTTCTGATAGTCCTATGGTGTCCTACTTAATCATCGTAAATTCGTTCTCCAATTCTTCTAATTAGTTCTCTCCTGCAAGTGACTTACAGTTAAGAGTCGCCACGTATAGGTCCGTTCGAGTTGCAGTGTCGGTGTCCTGGCAATCTACAGTCCAAACCCGGGCATTTTGACCCTTTGACTTCCTGCAGTACTGACTGATGTGGTTGCCAGGTGTATTGCGCCCTCCGGGCAATGAGGATCTCCGAGGCTGTTTCCTTACTTGTACCATCTTGTGTAAAGAAAGGAGGGGTGCAGACATTTGACTCACCACGCTGTCTGCTGATGCGGGTTGGTGAGCAGCCCATCCATGTTCGTTCGCCAAGTAGTTGCTTTGGTACTAACAGGCCCCATGACGTGAACGTATGGATTGGACATTAGGTGTCTATCCCAGTCGGTTCCCTTAAGCCTTAGCAAGAGGAATTAAATTGTATCCTCCCAGTTAGTGGCAGAAGCCTTTTGGGGAAAGAGTCCCGGTTTGCCGGTCCTGTCCCGGTTTTCCGGATGTATATATATATCAAGGAAAGGAATAAGTTAAGCTGCCAGTCGAAAGCCGTGCGCCCGACTCCAGGCTTGGGAGTCTTCGATTCTGTTAAGTACTATATAAATGCTTTTTGTTCTTGTTGATGATTAAGGAATATTTCACACGTTACTGTTTACTAAACTCTTACTTTCTTACTGAACCAGAATTCCATTTGTATGAGGAAATAATTGTGATTTTCCTTTTTCTGGAAAAGTTCAGAGTATTTCATACTCCGTTTTACGAATTATTTCCCTTGCTTGAACGGACATAAAAGATGGTGTTCTACGTCTTTGAGAAATTATTCCCCATATCTGGGTATTGAAAAGTCTTACATTGGATTGTACACAATTTTCAGCTTATATTTGCTTTAGTTACGCGGTGCTTGCATTACTCATTACAACCCAAATTTGTTTCTGTAAAATTTTGAGATGGCTAAGGATAAGGTAAAGTCACTATTCTCTGATACCAAGCACCCAGCAAAGGACAGAGGATGGAGGCGTAGAAAATCATGTAATACTAATCGTGATATTGGGTACATTAGAGCGTTTGCAAGAGGAGTACTCAGAGAAGAGAAATAAATAATATAAAAGATATATGACAAGAAAAAATAATGCAAATTTTTCTTGATTTCAAAATTTTCTTTTTAGTTATTCAAAGTAGTTTACTTTAGAAACAGCGTGTCAATAGTTTTTAAGTTCAGTGCTCTATTATCTAGTCTCAGTTGTCCTTGAGTTCTTACAAGAAGAAAAAATGAATGAAAATAAATCAGATCTTTATACGGAGTAGTGTTTTCGCATTCGTCTGACTTGACTAAAGTATAAATTCTAGTCTGGGGTGGCAACTCTCAGATTCGATCGGAGGACCTTGCAATCTCTTATTTTTTAATCTCTTTTGCTATTTCAGTGGCCAGGAAGAGCTTGGGGATCTTAATTTGGAGGATCTACAGCTTCCGGTAGAAGATGGAATTATACTTTTAGAAGAGCTCAGCGAGAAAGCTTACGGTACCGTCTTCTTTCTTAACATACAAAACTACTTCCACGATAAAAGGCTTCCATCGGGTGATCGCAGGTACGAAAACTATCAATACCAAAATTGTAGCTAATTTTTGTATCAAAACTGTAAACTATTGTATTAAATATCTTAAAACCATTGAATTAGAGAATCACGAAATGGTATGATATACTGTTTCAACTCGCTTAGAATTCGAACTGTACAGTCAAACATAAAAGTTCTGTTATATTTCACTGTTATACACTTCTTGATCGTGTCCTGGAAGGCAGACAGCCCAATTTACTTTCCAAGCAAGTTGTCAGTGTGTGTATTTTAAAATGCTTAATGAAAGCGCAAATGTTGGCATATTTTCCGATGTTTCTAGGAGAAAACTTGTTGTTGTTATCACATACATGCTATTTTAAAGATATTAACACTCCTTTGTAGTATGTAACATATACCACCAATCACATCCAAAGCGTCACATTTCAAATTGCGAAACGGTGAATAAGTTGACAGTTGTTGTGACAGGATGTGTTGTGCTCCCATGTGAGGTAAAAAGCAGAAGGATGGGAGTACCGCTTTCTATTTGGTGTCCAAGGATCGAGGCCTTTCACGGTGGTTTCCCTATTGCTGCAGCAAGTGCTAGTGGCGGAATGAACATGTGCAAATCCCCAGAAGCGTTTTTCTAGTATGTACTTGCTGTATATTGTGTTCTGTTAATAGTAGCTGGTACGGAGCAGAACCCAAATACTATCCATGTGTCAAATGAACCGATTGTAAGTGAAGTGCAGCAGTTAAAATAAACCATTGCAACATCGCTGCGTAAAATCGAAACTGTTGAGGTGGAAGTGGAAAAATTGGTTAGTGATTTCCATGATCTCCAGAATTACACAGATTCCTTGAGGCCAAGATAGATGATTTGGAAAATAGGCCATGAAGACAAGACATTGAAATTGATGGTATTGTTGAAGATGACAATGAAAATTGGGACACAACAGGAAGTAAAGCGCGTGAACGTTTGCGTGACAGGCTACAAATGAACGTTGACGATTATTTGATACAACGAACCCACAGATTAAGAAGAAACCAAGGCAGCCGATTATACGCAAGCTTCTTAGTGATAGGAAGAAAGAGCTTATATTAAAAACAGTAAAAATCTAAGGGGGTCTGAAATTAATATCGAGCAGGACTTACCGTATAAAGTGCGTGCAGAACGTCATAAACTTACAAGGAATACTCCCCAGGTGTCAGAGACTGATTTTGATGAAAATTCGTATGCAGGTACAGTGCCTAGGTAAACATTCACATCCAAAATTATAGGTGCTGCCTTCAGCAAATAACGACAGGGGAACCCATGAAAGGTGGAACATAGAAACCAAGTAAATCCAATATAGAGTATGAAAAACATCTTTTCTTTTATAAACTGTTACATATATAGAAATCAAATGGCTATTAATGGCTACTGGACAGAGTACAGAACTTGAGTACAAAGACCACATTCCCTCTCTCCAGGGTATTGGATCAGCAAGTGTAGAATTCTCACTGACAGACAAAAGTACATCTTCGCCTGTTTTGGTCCAAGTTGTTGTGAACCAGAACCAGCAGAACGATTTTTTCAAGACAAAGGAGACGACTGTTTCCTAGAATCAGCGTACGACACCTGACAGTCAATGCCACCCCCAAAAGAAACAGAAATATACGAAAAACAAAAATCAACCACCGACTCCCCTCTCCTATCTTTTTTCCTAAGATGTTTTGTCAGCAAGTCTGCCCCCAGCGTGGTGCGGCAGGAGAAAGGGTAAAAGAAAAATTTTTCAGCTTCGTCCCTCCCCTTCCATCTCATTCAAGTTCACAACGACATCGCGAGAAGCCACAGAAAAAAAGTTAGGTGTTTGGAGAAAAGAATCGTCTGTTCAACAAAAAGAAGAGAACCCCAACAATAAAAATGCAGGTAAAGGCAATGAATGACCTTCATAATTTAAACCTTTTATGTCACGATGTGCAAAGCTTAGGAAATAAATTGGAGTTTATCGATGTTCTATTGCAAGATGATATAAGGCAATCATCGCGTTTGCGAACACTGGATGAGTGATAATGTTATTAAAATGGTATGTTTTAACAACTTTAACCTTTTTTTATTAAAATGGTATGTTTTAACAACTTTAACCTTCTCAGCCATTTTTCTCGAAAATTCAAAAAGCACGGTGATGTAGCTGTCTTTTTTCAATGCGCTCTGGATGTTGAAAAATTGGGGGTTTCAAACTATTGCATTCAAATGCATATCGCGGTAGCTGCTGTAAAATTTACGGAAAGTAATGTGTGTATAGTTTTTAGATATTGTTCCTTTTCAGTTGATTTTAGCACATTTTTAATGCGAATTGAATCCTTGTTACATTGCGTTTACAAAAAATTTCTTAAGTTTATTATTTGTGATGATATCAAGATGAATTGGCTCATGGCTTTAAAGGAGAAGACTTACTCTATGGCTTACGGAGCTCGCAAGTTCATCGCCGCAGTATGATACGATCCTTTAGTCGACCTATCTTCCACCTGATACCGCGGATTTAGGACCCTAGGGGAAAATTTATTACATTGTTATATACCTGCCACGACTTTCTGGGTGTGGGATTACCGAACGTTCTCTAAATGCTGAAAGGCAAATCTTAAAAGGCATATGTAAGTGAAAAAGAGCATAAGAGAGGATGAGCAGTATGCACCCTGCCTAGCTGAAGGCGTGCAATATGCCAAGAATGGTAGAGTTGTCCTTCCCGCCTGGCTGCAAGCGTGCCGACACCCTCGAATATGGTTGAATGCGCATGTCCACCTGGTTGAAGGCGTGCCGGAACCTTGAAAAGTAGTGTACTCCCGGCGTAGTTGAAGGCGCGCAATATACCCAGGATGAGTGAGTTCTCCTGCCCGCGTGGCTGAGGGTGTGCCGGAGCTAGGAAAGATGTCTGCTCGCCTGGCTAAAGCGTGCCGACACCCGAGGATGAATTGATAGTCCCTGCCTACCTGGTTGAAGGTGTGCCACGACTAGTGAAACGTTGTAAACCACTGCCCGACTGGCTGAAGGTGTGCCGAGGTTATTTTAAATAGTGTTCGCTCGCCTGGCCGAAGACGTGCCGGAGTTGGAAAATAGGTAATAAAGAGAGAGATAGAGAATAATAAAGATGAACAAAGCAAAACAAAAAGTAATTCAAAGAACATAAGAATTTAACGTTTATTTATGAAAGAAAAATGCCAAAATAGATATTGACATATTTTTTTACTCTGGTCTCCATAGAGACCAACCAGAGGTCTGCTTGGGCTGGAAGTAGTGATTTCTTCCAACCAACCAATAGTAAATGCCAATGGCCAGCAGAGTCACAAGATTGGACTTCTAGCTTATAATAGCTACTTTCGTCCTTTGAATTTAAGATTATATTAGACTGAATGTTATTATTTGGATAGGAATCTTAGTAAGCGCCAGGATACGGGCCCCGCATCAAAGAAACATCCGGAAAACCCGCCCGGGCAAAGTGAAGGTAACTACTTTTGATGTTAAATGTCCGTGTTGGTTTGAACTGGAAGTGTGCGACTATTTCGAAATATAGAGATCTTTCGTTAGAATCTGCCCAACAATTGCGACGCCGGATTAGTAAAATGCCAATGGTCGCAGGGCCACCAAGGCGGGACTTCTGGTCATCTTAGGCCACTATCGTCCTTTTAATTTATTTATTAATGGATGCCAGTTAAGTTATATGCTTGGAAATGGCGAACCAGATTCTGAACCAGGACAGCACGGCAAGCACCAGGCAAGCAACCAGAAATCCCCTCGTAAGGTACTCAACAGAAAAACATTAGTTTAGATTTGTTGTTGGGAGTCCAAAACTGAATAAACTGGAAGTGTACAAGAAGTGTATGCGAAATGAAATTGCAGTAGTAATTTAATATGATTAAATATTTTCACAGGATTTTTTAAATTAATAATTTAGAGATTTAGTTGGATTCATTATAGTTTATTTTTTAATTTTGTAATCTATTTAGCCACCCGAGGCAACAGTAATTTGTTTATTTATGATTTAAGATTAAAATTTGATTAATTTAATTTATTTAATTTGATAATTGGGAATTAGGTAGTAAGAAAGGAATATGGTGAAAATATTAAATTATTTTTTGGTCTGCTCGTTACATTCGCTGAGAATTCTTTGTAGGAGTTAGAGTGATGGTTTGAGATTAATATTCTGTTAACCCATTTGTGTCTTGACTTGTTTCCTGTAAGATTTTTATTATGTTTTAGAAAAGATTTAAAAATATTGTTTGAATGTAGATTTGTAATTTCTTGTTTAGGAATTTGTATTTGTCTTCTTAAGTCTATTGAAAGGTTCATGTCCAACAAAAATATGACCATCTTTTGAACCAAGGATATTTAAGTGACATTGAAAAAGTTCTTCAGAAGCCTGTTTTATAGCATTTTGGAGTTGTTGTGCCTCAGTCTGTAGCGAGAGGGAAAGAACCGTGGATGTCCATTTCATAATTTTTGTCGTGTATTTTTGTAGCATATCTTGACATTTGTATTTAATCTGTTGGATTTCTGAAATATCAGTGTCTATTTCAGCTTGTCTTTCATGATTTGTAATGTATATAACAGTGTTGGTTTCTTCAGTTCTATATACTTTATTATAGGATTTTGAGTTGTTTCTTAGCGGACGTTGTGGGCAAACTGCCGCAGCTGTTTGTTCTGTGTACAAGTAGAACAGTATTTTTTATTCGCTGTTACTGTACATTCCGAACTCAAATGTGTTTACCACATTTATAACATATAGGTTTGTTAGGGCAATTCGGTTCTTCATGATATTTATAACATATTCGGCAAGGTAATGGTCGAGCTTTAGTTTTTGATTCTTCCACCTTATACCGTGTACGTCCTATTGATATTCCGTTTGTTATGAGAAAGTTTGCTATTTTTGGATCCTTGGTAAATAGACGGGTCATGGGCAACGGTCCATTGACCTTTCTGATGCGTGAAGCACCTGTTATGGGAAGTTTGTTTTTCCATAGCTGTTTCTTTAGGTCATTTATATCTAGATTAGTAGAAATATTTTTTTATCACACATGTAAATGTTGTGACTGCGTGCACTTTTTGTGAAGGTTTTCGTTTATCATCAAATTCTATGAAAGTGGCTTCTTTTCCGAATTCGCTGCTCTTGAAATTTTTCAACAAAGCGGTCTTATCCTCCCTAGCACCGAAACACACCTTGACGCCGCGGTATCTTGCCGTTGGAAAAAACAGTTAAATTTGCTTGTGGCATCTTTTCTGTTAATAGTTTATCCAATGTTAAATAATTGGTGAGCTCCATTTTTAGATTTTTGATGATGACAATATATTTATTTTTGGAGATATTTTGTTCTTGGTTTCCATCACTTTGTTGTTACGGAGCAGATTCACCTGAGGTATCATTTTCCTTTTGAAATGGTATGTTTTCCGTATGAGTAACTATTTCATTATCGTTATTTGCTGTTTGATTTTTCTCTTCGTATTCACTATCATATGAGATTATAGGAGTATTGGAATTTAAATTTGAAAGTTAGTGTTCCGGGAAAGTCGAATAACCTATGCTAGCCTGCGGTCCGAAGTTCGTGTCCACAGATTGTTTGAAAAAGGCAGAAACGTCTTGCTCTTTACTAAAGTATAGTCCAATCCCCTTACAGTCCGATATCTCAGCAATTTTAAATTTAGAAAATTTCATTCTACTGGTTAAGAACGAGTGTAGGGCCTTAGGGTTCCACAGGTATTTATATTGCATGTTTTGAATTACTATAGGGTATATGATATCTGAGTGTTTTCAGTGCTGGAAAGAGTGAGAAGTTGAGATGAAGTGTGGGGGAGAGGGACTGGTTAGGTTTGGCTGTAGGAGTTTATTCTTATTTGGAGAAAAAAAAATTATCTTCATTCATCTCAACCATAGTTTCTTCCTCTTCTGCCGATTCTCCAGGTAGTTGAAAGGAGTCTTCACTGTGTGTGGAATAATCATCGACATGGTCTTCATGGGATTGGTTATCTTCATTTACTGTATTTTTGATAGCTTTTTCCTTTGTTTTGGTAGTAAAAGCTTCTTTTGTGCTACGATTTTCCTCTTTTTGGTTCAACGTTTGAAGCTTCTTCTTCTTTCTTGCATCTCTTGGAGGAGGAGTACTGCCTTTCTTAGATTTCCTGCCCATATTTTGGAGAAGTATAATGTAATGGAGAAGTTAGGAAGGATATACTCTAGGATATATAATATATGAAATTAGCTAAAATTATAATTTAAGATCTTCCCCTTAACTTAATCTGATTAATAATATACAATATCGAAGTGACTGACAAGACTCCACTTATTGGAATGGCCCTAAAAACGACCTACCCAAAATGTTTAACTTATAAATTTCACTACTATCGCGTGTCTTAGTTTCTGTACTACGCGTTCATGATTTCTTCATTTGAAAAAA
>JAGDQP010021868.1:0-14374 GCA_022664845.1 Lepisma saccharinum | reverse complement strand
TCCAGTCGACCATAAATGGTGCTGAGCCCAACGTGCTTACTAATGGTACTAGGGACTTCGCTTCGCTGTCGTCCGGTTTCCCGGCCAGTTGCTACGGCGGCTACCTTGACCACGTTCACCATGTTTCCATAGTTAAATGGACTGCTTCTTCCAGTCTTCGTGTCGGTATCAGGAGACGGCTATTCTTCGCTGGTGAATACAACTCCCTGTTGGCGTCATCACATCACGGGCGTTTTGAGGGCCACACAGCTGCCAAACGATGCCATCGGACCGCGAGCGCACACCGTAGGTATGCCTGGCACTGACTCGATTGATTGATTCAATTATTTCTTCCCCGGGATATAAAGCTTATATACCCACAGGTCATGGGACTACAGTGTCAAGTGATTACAATTTCAAATTATAATTTGACATACACACACATACATACATTGGTATTTTTCACACTTTGTTTCTAGCTTTACAGATTTGTTTCTAGAACATTCTGATATATTTTGGTTTTACTCTTTGCGTTTATCATGATCTTTTAATCCATACCATTATATTTTGAATTGTTTTTCTCAATGCACACAGGCGCTGTTTATAATATTTCCATTACATACATATATATCCTTCCAACGTCGTCGTCTCGGTCTTTCCAACGGTCTCTTTCCATCCACCTTACCAACCACGATGGAATATAATCTTCATTTCTCCCCCACCCAAGCTACATGCCTGCCCACCTTGGCCGTAGCGATTTCATTATTCTTACAAAATCGGACGAGTCGTAAAGTTTGTGAAGTTCCTCATTATGCAGTCTCCTCCATTTCCCAGTCATCTTGTCCCGTTTTGCCCCGTACATCTTTCTCAATACCCTAGTTTCAAATACTTGTAATTTGTATTCATCTGCCAAAGTCATAATCCAACTTTCGCAACCGTGAAGTATAGCAGGCACAATAACCGTTCTGTATATTTTCAATTTCAACTTTCTTGATATTAATAGCGAGGTTTGTTATTTCTGGACTGAGTAGAAACATCCGTTGCCTGATGCTATGCAGTTTTTATTTCTTCCGTGACCTCGTTTTTGTTTATTATATATGCTCCCAAGTATTTCAATTTGTTTACTTTCTCTATGCTCTCATTCTTTATTGTTATGTATCTGTTTCTTTCATTCTCAGTGTTTCGGTTTGTTATCATGTGTTTTATTTTCTCTATGTTTATCTGTAGACCTATTTCATCGCACGCTTCTACTAAGACATCGGTGCAGGCTTTCGTTCAGAAAATTTGCCCCGGGGGGCATTTCAGAGAACCGGCGTTACTTGTACAATTAGCATTACAATAGTAGGATAAATAGTAAACTACAGTTTTGCCCGGGGGGGCAGTACAATCCCTCCGAGGGTGCGGAGCACCCCCGAAGAGGTGCCTGAAAGAAACACTGCATCGGTGTTACTTTGTAGTACATCCATATCATCCCTATAAATCTACATAATCCACGTACGCAAACAGTTGCTTAAAGCCATTCAATGTTAGTCTCTTTTTGTCCTCATTTATTTTCTGAATCGCATATTCGAACGTAAATTTAAACAGTAATAGTGACAAGGTATCATCTTGTTTCAATCCGCTGCGAATCTTGAAACTATCTGACATATTATTACCTATCCGTACTCAGCTTATGGGGTCGCTCAGGCATATCCTCACTAATTGAACAAATATTTTCGAAATTTCAAATTGTACCAGGATATTGTATAGTTTTCCCTTTTCGTATTATCTTATCTTGTCTTAAAATCAATGAATAGCTGGTGAACTGTCTCATTGTATTCCCATTTATTCTCTAAGATTTGTCTTAAGGCGAAAATCTGGTCCAATGTGGATCCCTCTAAATCCACATTGCTGATATCCAATTATTTCATCTACGTATACGATTAAGGGAGTTAGCGGAATACTACTCGGTACTTTGTGACATGTTGGTACTAACGAGATCGAGAGGTAATTATTACAGTTCGATTTATCGCCTCTCCTTATAAACCAGAACTGTTATTGAGGTTTTCCATTCTTTCTCCTTCTTTCTCCATATAGCACTTATCAATTTATGCAATTCTTTAATTAGTGCCGTTCCTCCTGCTTTATTTAAATTCGGCGGAAATTTTTCTATTAATGATGATTTGCAACTTTTTAATTTTTTTACCGACATCGATCTAGCTAGGTTCGGGTATCCACGGTTCTGCTGTATAGATTTGAAGTTACTCTTTTTTTTCCGTTGTGTACATTAAGAAGTTTGTCGAATTAACTTTTCCACACATCGATAATTGTAGTTGGATATGCTTGAAGATCTCCGTGTTCATTTCTAATCATCCCTAATCTAGGCCGGTAACTCTTTCTTAACGAGCTTACCCCTTTGTATAGATATCATATGTTAATTGTCTTGCATTTTTTCTCTATTTCCTGAATCTTCTGCTTCAGATATTATCGCTTTCTGTTTCTGAAGCCCCATGCGGCGTTTCGTTTCGCTTTACTGTAGTGTTTGGCATTTGCTTAGCTTTTACTACTTAGCCATCGTTGCCTTGCTTGTTTCCGTTCATCATGAAGCTTAAGGCATTCTTAATCAAACTAAAGCTTGTTTTTCTGCTGTTTCTTCTTACCCAAACGTTCCTTCGCTGGACCCTTCAATGCATCAGGGATTGTTTCCAACATGTTACTTACATCAATTTCATTATTAATGTCCTCTTTATTACTACTATAGTCAGTTAAGATTTCGAATCTATTTGAGATTTCAAGTTGGTAATCTGTCTTTACGCTCGGATTATCTAATCGTTTAACTTCGAATTTTAGTTGTTTTGATCCTTTGCCTTCTCTGTTCGCGATGCATAACTTTCCCCTCAATTTTATGATCACTAACTGATGGTCGGTGTCACCTTCCACTCCTCTATAAGACCTAACGTCTATTATGGTGGTGTGTCTTCTTCTATCTACTAATACGTGATCGATTTGGTTGAGAGTTTTGCCGTCTGGAGATATGCATGTGTATTTGTGTATATCTTTGTGTTCAAAGTACGTGCTCTTTACTAGTAGGTTTTTCGACATCGCGAAAGTTATCAGTCTTTCTCCATTGTTGTTGATGATTTCGTGAAGGCTGTATTTGCCTATAGTAGGTCTATATGTTTCTCCCTCCCTACCTTAGCGTTGAAATCACCCAACACAAGTTTCGTATTATACTCGTAAAATGTATCTTTGTCGTTATCATTAGCCACTTCGGTCGGAGTATGGACACTTATTAAAACCATGTTGTTCCATCGAGTACGTATCGTAACGTGCGATAGTCTAGCGTTGACGAACTCAATATTCGGCACTGTTCTGCTAACTCTACATTCTGCCTGGAATAATACTGTTCTTAATCAGGAATCCTGTTCCGAATCGTGAGATTGTGTTCCCCCGTAGTAGAAAGTGTACTTACCCTGTCGGATGCTATCTTGATCCTCCCACCGGACTTCTTCTATCGCTTATATGTCTAGCTCGTATTTATTGGTCTCGCGTATAGTACCACCACCTGAAGATGGCCTGTTTCGTATAACATTTGTAACTGCCACTTTCATATTCTACGGCCTTTCTTAATTTTATCTCAGGGGAATCCATGAAACATACGTTAGAATTTCTTGACATGATTTAGTGGTGTAGAGTTGTCATCTCTACGACCTCCCAGTAAAGCAGGCAGTCAAGATGTCGTCCTTTGTCCTTCTCTGATCCTTGCCGATGTCATTCATTTTCAGCCTCACGGTGGTAATGGTTTCACGGCCTCACGACCTTCACCTGATACTTTTGTTCGGAGTTATCTTCCCCTAGCCTTTTTAGATCCCTCTAACTGCAAGGCAGCAGTACTGGTTTTGGTCCGCCCCGGAATATTTCCGGTACCCACCATATCTGGTAGTCATTCTCTTATCAGCCCCGTGGGGAGACGACTGGTGGGTGACCAGTAACTCCAATCCGGCATAGGAGAAGACTGACCTCAATATTTTAGAAAGATACAGCTTACAAGTTATATTAAATGATGCAACTAGATGTGGAAAATCTGCCCTTGATAAAATTTTATTCGAGAGAACTTTTAGTTTCAAAACTCATGAACTGAGGTTTCCGCACAATGTGGAATCAGGTATCTAAATAAGCAATTTGAGAAAAGTATGTTTTAAAACAATCGAAGAGTTATATATCCATATTCAGAAGCTGTCCAATACTAACTCAACAGGTATAGACGAAATTCCGTCAATTGTTATTAAAAGATGAATGCAATTAATTGGAGACCAGCTTTGCTATCTTATAAATAGCTCTTTTGAGTAAGAAGTTTCCCAAGCAGGCTAAAAATTGCTAAGGTTATTCACTTACACAAAGAAGGCAATATTACAGACATGTAAAATTATTGACCCATTTATATTCTTATTAATATTTTCAAAAATATTTGAATACGCGATGATGTCACGTTTAAATGATTTTCTATCTACACACAAGTTTAGGTCCCTTTGCCAACATGTTTCTCAGAAGAAAAATGTAACGATTATGTACTGTTTGACTATATAAAAAAGTTTCAGATACCTTAAATAAGAGCCATTATGCCAAAGTTGTATTTATAGATTTTTCTAAGTCATTTAACAACGTGGATTATCGAAACTATACAGCATCGTATCAGAGGTGTATCATATGTTTGTTTTTAAAGCACTCGAGCAATCGAAAGCAGGTTTGCCATATCTCTAGGCTAGGACTGTTAATGAAAGAAGCATGGCATGCTATTCCTCAGTGGCTGTCATTAACAAGAATGTTCTTCAAGGCTCTATTTTAAAAACTATAATATTTCTTTTCTATATAAATGATACGTCTCTGTTCATACACAGAGACGTATATGATGTCGGACGTGTATGATGTGTAGATTCGGAAAATGTGGTTTTGCGCGCTGATGATGTAAATCAGTCGTTCTCAACTTGGTGCTCCTGAGCACTATGGTGCTCTTTTAATGACATTTGGTGCTCTCGTGATGCGAGCAAAAATATGCTCACGAGCATGAACGTCATCGAAGGAACTGTCACGTAAAGTACTGAAATAGAGTAATTAAGTAAGGAACTATAGATAATTTATTTCTAATGGTTTTACCGCTTTCAGGTACAACTTCGGGTACATTTCCGTTAGTATTATCAACTTCCTAATATCCAATGATATCGATATTTCAAAGCTCGTATATGTAATAACAGAACGGTGGATATGAAAAAGGAAATATTAACGTATTCCTCCTTTAGTTCACTGTCATTTTTAATTCGTATTGAAGACCTAGCTAGTCATTTGAATTCATCTCCTGATATTTCAGAACACTTCAAAGTGATCTTAAATTATTTCAATTTCTTGTTGCAAAACCGCTTAACAAACGCCTGCTGAAAGTCGTTTTGCATGAATTACTGGTGTCACATTCAGAACTAATCCCAATGAATACTTAAACTATCTATAAAAGAAATAAAAAATGACAGGTCGTAGTGCCTTCTCTGGACTGATATTGTGAGAAAAATTCTCAATGCTGTGGTTATATTGGGATAAGCATCTTCAAGTCCGTTCTTGTATATTTATATCACAGAACCTAATGGTGTAGCCTTTTTCATATTAGGACTTAAATCCAAGGCATGATATTTAAAACTCTCCACTTATATCGCCAACTCGTTCTTGTCTAGGTCTTCTTTAAATGTATTAGCTAACTGATGTGTCTGGTTCTTCAATTCTTCTCTACTCATTGATTCAAACTGAGTGAGGAAACCAAATAAACTATTCAAGTTTTGAATGGCTTGAAACTTTTGCCTCAATTCATTCAGAATTCGATACATTATCTGTAAAATCAACAGTCTGTACTTTTTTTCACCTGAGAATTCGCAGCCTTCATCTTCTTCTTCACCATTGTCCTTCTCATCAAACATCCGCTTCTTCTTCCTCCTCCGCACTTCTTCAAAATGAGGATCAAGGTTAAGTTTTCTTGCTATTTCTCTTGCTTCTCTCATTACATCAGTGGAGCAATTTGATCTTTCTGATTCTAATTCTGAGATCAGGTTACTAATATGTTTTGCTGATCGATCGATATCGATATCCTCTTTTTGGAATAGTTTATTGACGATGTCAATGCGGCTTAATTCCTTATACCAAAAACAGTAGAAGCCAATGAATTCAGATGTTTGGATATTTTTCAGAAGAGACTTTGCTTCCGTTTTTGTTTCAGCAGTTGTTATTGGGCTGGTCGTGAGATTATTTAGAGCATCTATTATTTTCCCTAGATGCTTATATATTACAGTTACAGCTTCCCTCTTAGTGGACCATCTGGTATTGCTTTGCAGTTTGAGGGATATGGCAACATGTTTTACTAGGACCTCCCATCTATTGATGGAGGAAGCAAAGAAATTGTACAGGCAATTAATCATTCCAGGTAGGAATCTGCCTCTGCTGACAAGCTAGCAGCTTTCGCACCAACTAAGTTTAGCGAATGTGCAGCACATGGATCAAAATAAGCCATACTATTTACATCTAGAATTCGAGATTGAACTCCTTGGTATATGCCGGCCATGTTTGACCTGTCATCATAACACTGTCCTCTGCTGTTCTTAATATCTAATCCATCACATTTTAGTTTACTTAAAATTTCTTCCGAAAGAGCCAATCCAGTTTTCTCACTAACCATTACAAAATCAACAAAACTTTCCACTATTTTAGGGCAGTTTTCAGTTATCTTCACATAACGAAGAACTTCAGACATTTGTTCTGTGTGGCTTATATCGGGCGTGCAATCAAACATAATGAAAAAGTACTTTGAAGCTTTGATATCACTAATTATATGTTATATTATTTGTCCAGCAATAATTTCTAAAAATTCATTCTGATTATAAGGATGACTGACTATAGCTGACTTGTCTCTTTTCATGGCGAAGAATGTGCTCTCTTAGTTGGGGATGATGGTGAGATACCAGTTCTATTGTGTTTAAGAACTTGTCACATTTCAGGTCACCATAGTCTAGACGTTCATTAGAGCCTCGTAATGGACTACCTTGTTTTGCTAAATATATAATAACGTCAATTATTGTATTCAAAACTCCCCTCCAGTGTGTTTCTTCCTGTGCTATTTGGTTCTGCAGCTCCTTATCCATTATTTAAGCGTAATAATAAAGTTTTCCGTGAGCAAAAGCACTTTTTGTGGTTAGGTGAATTTTCATGCTCAGGAATTTTTTTAATTAAACTTTTTCCATTTTGTGAAACCTTCTTTTTTGGCCAAACAAAAAATTTTTGTTCAGAAAAAAGTTTGCATGGAATACAAAACAGCATTTTTTGAATGACTAGCCATGTTTGCTGTACCTTTAGGCCACAAGGCACATTTTTGGTAAACCTGTCTTTAGTTAAATTTACCCATCTTTTGAGGTGTTACTAACAAGTAAAGGTTCTCTCCCAACAATCGGGGATCCGGGAACTGCGCATATATTTAGATAGAGGAGGATCACGAAGGAATACTGGCAAAATCTGCCGTTCCGACAGCAAAGAGTAAATTCAATATGGCCGCCCATAGGTTATACGAATCAACTTTTGCAAGCAACTTCGCACCCACTTCCCGTTGACAGATTGACTTAATATTTTGCAGACTGATGTATTTCCAAATACAACACATTTGTTGGATCGAAATATCTCGGAAGTCGCCATATTGAATCCAATATGAATAACCAAAATGTCATTTGCTAAACGACTCGTGCTAGAAAAACGAATTTTGGTATGAAAGTACAGTATCACTAGACCTTTACGAAAAGTATTAAACTGTTCAAAATGTCGCCATCTTGAATCCAATATGGCCGCCCAAAGTCTTGTAACAAACAGCTCGTGCTGCAAAACCGAGATTTGGTATGAAGGTGCATTATCATAACAGGTTATGAAAACATTACAAACTCTTCACAATGTCCCCACCTTGAAGCCAACATGGCCGCCAAATATTCATTTAAAATATATAAAAACAAGTTGTATGTCAATTGAGTCAGATTCAGGCAAAATGTAATTTGCTAAACGACTCGTGCTAAAAAAACGAATTTTGGTATGAAAGTACAGTGTCAGTCGTTTAGAAAATGACATTTTGGTGGCCATATTGGATTCAATATGGCGACTTCCGAGACATTTCGATCCGACGAATGTGTTGTATTTGGAAATACATCAGTCTGCAAAATATTAAGTCAATCTGTCAACGGGAAGTGAGTGCGAAGTTGCTTGCAAAAGTTGATTGGAATTACTTTTGGGCGGCCATATTGGATTTACCCTTTGCTGTCGGAACGGCAGATTTTGGCAGTATTCCTTCGTGACCTATCTAAATATATGCGCAGTTCCCGGATCCCTGATTGTTGGGAGAGAACCTATACTTGTAAGATCAGTCTATCCTCCCCTGGTGAAAATCCTGATACTATAAAGCACATTTCTGCATCAGAAAAGGCTGCAGGTCACTTTCCCGGATCCCTTAGATCAAAGTGAATAAATAGAAGACTCACCTTGGGTGAGGTCCTGTGTCGGAATTGTAGATTCCGAATAAAATACCTTCGATATTCCATCAATAGTCATCAAATGCTGCTCAGATACAGTGCCTCATCGGAACTCATCTTTATCTTCACCGGTGCCTTGCATTTCTGAAATTTGAGACTCTTCCTGATGGTTTCTTGCCATCTCAATCTCTGTTGCGGTTAAACATCTTTTTGAACTGAATGTTCTTCAGATTCCTCCTCATTTCTACTGCTGCTAGTGCCATCTACAAAACAAAACGAAAGTAATTAGACATGTTTGAAATCTAGATATGGGATTTCTGTGTAGATCATTACTATACTATTTTGAAATTCGAATTTGAGCTAATGTCCTGCTTGGCTGTATAGTATAATAATGTTAACTGAGCAAGTGAGCAAAACAGCTATATTCTTAAATAGTGTTCAGTTGACACCAAACATATTGAAAATTTTATTCCTTAACGACGCTGTCAATTGCCTTGATCATATCAGCACGCCAATTTGCTGGAATTTTGTCCCGCAGAAGTTCCTTTAGATAGATGCCAGTAAATCTACTGATATGATGCTGGCAATTTTAAGCCCACTTATAGACCATCGATTTGGGCCCGATTTGAGCTCGCGACCGTGGGATAAGAAGCTCAGCGGAAAACTGGACATGAAACGAATTGGAAATATTAGTGATTTCCTTTTTAGAGACAAAATTCGATTCCTTTCCCTTTTATAAGTATATTTGTTCTGATATAGAGTTGTATTTATTTGTTATTTCCATTAAAAAACACGTTTTTATATTCTGACAACTAAACCGTCATTTTCAGAAGTATAACCTAACGGGACGCAGCATATCTTTTTTAAAACAAATTGCATTTATGATCTGGAAAATATTACCATGAACTACTGTTACCCGGGAACTCTTTTCAAAAACAAACAGGATAATCCAATTAATGATAATGAAAATAAACGTATATTGTAACAAGTTAGAAATATATAGTACAGAAGTTTTCGTAGTCGGTGTCTCAGGAACGTGAGCTTGGACGATACAGCGAACTTCTCCACCCCCAGATTAATTTTCTCACAGTAATCAAAATGCAGTGAATGGGACTTAAGCCCAAATGGCATTAACACTTCGCAGTACTTGACGCCTGAATAATCTCGTTGAGAGTAATCCTTTCGTCTGACGGTTTAGATAAACCTTTTCCCATCAATGAGGTCGGATGTCTTTTTGATTTAATAAATATATGGGCTAACTTTTTAGTTCAGTTCACGCCGGGCTCGAGTCCCAGTGGAACTATTAAGGAGTACTACCAATATCCTGAGGTCTACGAGTACCCTTGAATATTGTTGGACGTAGTACTGGAAAAAATCTAAGACATCCGGGATTCCATCAATGCGATAATTTCACCTGCGCAAATTACGTCTTGGCAGGAATCATCTTAATCATCATTCATTGCAACATATGGAAACGACAAAAATTGCAGAACAAGCGTTTCAAAACAAAAATAAAAATCCCAGGGGTGGACGTTACAGCAAATATCTATGAAGTGCAGCGAAACGTTGGATAAAATTGAAGTGAATTGACATTTTATAAGTGGCCCAGTCAAAATCAAGAGAAACATAAACTGATTAACTTACAGCATCTTCTCTTCTGTGTTGCGGACTTGTACACGGTCGATAGTTGTAGGTTTTACTTCACGACAGTAAAGCTCTTTGCAGCATTCGAACTTAGCCGCTACAGATATCCTCGTCGAAATTCGAAGTCCGGCTTCTATCTAAAATTCGGTCTTCTGATTTACATACTGAAGAAATATTCTATGTCCAGCCCTACTCGCAGTTAAGTGACTGCTTGGCCTAGCTGATATGAACAGACTTCACATCTCAGCCTAACGTCGACTTGTACGTATACCGTACCGAGAATATCTGACCCTTGCAAGCGAACGGTTCCTATTTTTATAGCAAAAAGCCCAATAGCTAAAACAACTCAAAAAGTTATACAGGGATCACCCCCAAATACTCGCTGTATCGTCGTGCTCAGTCGCTGCTGTGGCCATCTACGTCATCAAAACTCCGCCTTCTCCCAAATCGCCTCTTTTTTTATCTGCAAGGATAGAAACAAAGAGAAGCATAGAAAAATCTAGTCATTTACCATTACTCTAGGGTCAATACCCTCTTCTGACCCAGTCGAGTCTTTTGCAGCTCTGCTACACACACACATCTGAGCTAAGAAAGTACATTGTAGGTAGCTAGTACAAATTCATATGCATTAATCACAAAAATAAAATTACAATATATAAATTTAAATATCCTTAGTCCAAAGAGGTAGAGAAAGAAAGAAAGAGAAAGCTGTCGGCTGAACAGTAGGAAATTAAGAGAAGGGACAGGATTGTTTAAAAATTTAATATACATTCACAAATAACTCAACCAAGTTACAGTACAAATTTTTAGTATTACAAAAATTAATATTGGAATGCAAATGGCACTCTTTTTTCCCCTATACACCAGACGTAGTCACTCACAATAATAGTAAAAATATTTATAAAAAGTAAAATTTGCTACCCCTAAAAATGTGCCGCCCTAGGCTCCAGCCTACTTAGCCTACTTAGAAATTCGGCCCTGACAGCCTCATGTCAGTAGATTTAGTGGCATGTAAAAGAATTCCTGCGGGACAAAATTCCGGCAGACCGGTAGCGGTGACATGTTCCTAGCAATTAACAGCGTCGTTAACAAATCAAATATTTAAATACTTTATTGTTTATTTTATCCAAATACGCTATGGAATAATAAATCTACTTATTGATAAACTTTAACATTATACAGTTTAGTGCTAGCAAAAGGATACAAATACAATAAAAATGAAAAATACTTTCAAGAACAATTGCTTTTAGTAAAATGCTGTTTAGAATTCATTATGTTGGGTAACATTAAGTACAGTAATAGGCCTAACGCAGTAACGCTGGAGTGGTTCTAGGATTATTATTTTGGGTAGGCCAAATTCCGGGTTGTCTGGGGCATATGGAATACCCCCAGTAGAAGGAGGAGGTTAAGTTTTCAAAACTTTAATTCTTTCAAATGCGTTTATATGTTATCTGAGAGCTCTCATAAGCATTTATGTAAAATGGTTTTCTCTGAGAATATTGCCCGTAGTATAAAAGCGCTATACGAAATTAGAAAAGCTTGAAAGGTTTGTTTCGAAAATTAACCATCAAACAGTCAAGGTTTTTTTAAATTAACCTCGGCTGTTGTTGGCATACCTGGCCACTATAAATTGCATTTATATGTCTTGAAGTATTATTATGGTTATTAATGATGATTTCTACCGTAATGAAAATGCTTTGTCCTTACTGGGATTCAATTCAGGAAGTCCTGACTCCTGAGTGTGAAGCTGATTGACAAGGTTTAGAGTTAGGGCTAGAATCATAGACGCTACTTGAGGTTATGGGCACTCACTCACCTTGTATCTCACTCACACTGAGGTATGAGTAAGACTCACCCTTATTTTCGTAAATTCACAAGGCTTTACAAATCATTACATCAATGTTTTTTTTCTTCTTTAATTTAATGCCCCTTTTAAGTACTCTGCTTTACAGAAAGGAAATAAATGAATTGGGTAAAATGATGTTCAAATGAGCCCAGGGTCCAATTGAGCTTAGAGTTGCCTGACATTTGTCTAATGAGGATATGGGAAAACCCTGGGAAGAAACCTTATCTAGACAACCAACCGTTACCGAGATTCGAACTTGGGACCTCTTGCATGGTAAGCGAGCACACTAACCACCACGATAACAGAGGTCGGCCTAAATATGTATTGTCGCATAAATTACGTACGAAAATCATTTTTGTTTTTGTTTCATAAGTGTTATATTGATTATAGCCAAATTTTATGTTACAGGCTTCTGTTGTAAAATATTTACTTTTCTCGTCAACAATTTTGGGTAGGCCGTGGCCTGCCTGCCACTGTGGCACTGCCACTGCCTAAATGTCACCCGTGTTGTTATAGTGCAGTACTTAATAATAAACAAAATAAGAATTAGCATTCATTATCGTTATTGTAAAATTACTAAAATTGAATAATACCTTACCTTCTTTCTTATCCTTGATATTAAGCCACAATGATAATAAGGACGAAGGCTGGCGAGCTTCTTTCTCTCGATCTTTGGCTCTTCTAAATTCCGCACCAGATGGTTTTTTAGACATGTTTCAGGTTTTAAACTGCGTCTGAACACGGATAGAAACAATCACAAAATAGCAACAACTCAACCGACAAATCGACAACAGAAATGCTCTAGCGAATGTGTGCGAAGCCGATAACAACACGTGAACGGCGGTAAAGATAAGTAACAACCGACGATTAACAGCTTTGGGAAGTAGCTCACCACAAACCACAATAATGTAGTTTACTTGACTGCTTCTGCTGGGGATGGTGACATGGATTTTCTAATCTGTATTGAGAAAGTGAATTGTATTGTTAGCTCCGCCTCTAATCCTAGTCTGCCTAACCCAGCCCAAAAATTAAAACTATATTTTGCAGCTACAATAAATATTGTGAACTCTTGCTTTTGAAAAAGGAAGGAAATGTCTCCATTATTATTTCCTTCTTAAGTCAAGGTGATAGCATTATATGCAAACAAGACATTATATCTTCTTTTTCAACAAATACGATAAATAAATCAAATAATAAATACATCAAGAATAATAAACCAAATACGATATCCATCACTGTTGCCAACACCATTATAAATTACGTTTAACACAGCATAAATATTTTAATTTTTCACTAATAAACAAGCAGAAAGAGAGAGGAAACTTTTAGAAATTGAATAATGGACGTATTTAATATTCTCTTTTATTATCTTACAACTTTGATATTAGGGTAAAATTTAATATTCTTTTCCAATGTCCAAGTACAGTTGGGGGAGCACTGACCCCCCAGTTTTTCCATTTGGGATGTCAAAGCCCCCCTATGCCTCCCGTATCTTCGCCTATGTCTTACCTTATAATGAAAATAAATATTAGCCCAGTTTTGCGCCTCCCCAATCCGGCGCCCGGGCCCCGTTTGCCCCCTAGTTACGTCACTGGTTTTTCACGAGAGTTGTGAGAGTCAGAATCCCAAGATATATCAACTTCGTGCTCTTTTTCAGAAGATTTCCATTGATTCAAGGTAAAACTTTCCAAAGTAGTGATGTCGTTCCTTCTGTCTCTATGTACGCAGAGAGAGAGAGAGAGAGAGATAGAGAAAGAGAAACAATGAAAAGTGCAAAGCTTTGTGAGTTATCGACAATGGTGTTTTCTTCCTCCATTGATTCTCAATTACCTGCTACTTCAAATATTGGTAGCAGTCTTAGAAATATAACGCCAAAACTCTACCAACAGGAGGTCAGATGCGAAAAGAGAGCTGGTGTGAAACTAATGATGATAAGATCCATATTACATAGGAACTTGTTGTTTAAAAATATGCTATCAAGATGTTGTGAACCCCTGTGAAGGGCATAGAGAACATGTTTGTCGCTTAAACCTCCAGAGAAGCTGTGCCCTTCACTTAAATCGATCACCTATGAAGCTCATAAAATGGGGAGAATGGGAATACGCACTTAACAAGAGCACAGCGTTATTGAATCATCTTCATCTAGTGTCAGTTCTTAACACTTACAAAGAGTACTCCATTCAAGATGTACCACAAGAAAAAAGAAAAGAGAACAATAAAAGAGTAAATAAAGATAAAAATTGCTAAGCAATGCTGATTTACTGGAAAGTCATACATAAACTTAAGACAATGAATCTGATGCATCCGCGCAAAGTTGGAACTCGATGCAGTGGAAAGTTTTCTGGTTTGAGCGAAGAGAAAAGGGAAGACATACTAATACCATTTTATG
>JAGDQP010021867.1:0-31193 GCA_022664845.1 Lepisma saccharinum | reverse complement strand
TATATATATATATATATATATGAATAATTTTATCGAAGATAGAACACAAAGTTTGGCCTGACCATGCCCTTTGTCTTCGTAGAATCAATCCAATCCTTAGTTAAAAATTTGTATTAAGAACCGTAGTGCCAGGAGCATTCTAGCGGCAACAATTTGAAACACTTGGAGAGTGATAGAGAGCCCAGTTTTACTGTACTGGAGTAGACACGTATGTCGTATTTTTTTTTTTAACAAAAAACTTTTTTTTTTGTTTTAGCCTTTAGCCCAGTTATTAATACAAGTCTTCCATTATAGTATAATTTAGTGAATATATATATATATTCCACTATAGATTTCTCACCAAGACCTAAATCTCACAAATTATTTTTTATCGAAGAGGTTTATGGTTACTCCACATGAGTATTTTCTATTTTTTATTCTCCACGTGTTAACGATGTCATTTTTATTTTTATTTTTTCGCAAAAAAATCGTTACAAATTGGAACAAGATGGCTATCTATGAACAACTAAATAAAATTAATAACGAATGTGTGTGGATTTCTATTCTTATTTGTCCTAGTGCTAACCACATATATATTGTTATTACCGTAGAAATTTTTTTTAGAAAAAATACACATTAATTCAAGTCTTCAATTTATGGAAATTTCTAACTATATAATAATATCTGCACTTTTAAATTGACAATATTTATCCACTTTTATTTGTTCATAGTTTTTTAGATTTATTTCCAAATATTCTTCTTTGACCGTATACTTAAAACTCATGAACCAGGCTGTGTGCTAATTAAAGGACTGGAACATAATTAGAAATATATAGATTTAAATTAGCGTTTTATTCTTTTTTATAGGATCAGAACAGTTATTTAGAAACTTCCATGTCTTTATAAATAAGTATTTTAAATAAAATAACGTTATGTACGAAAAATAGCACGTTGTTTATTGAGATATATTTGATTCTGTTCTAATTTGAGCACCTATATCGTGTTTAGTGGTTCATAGTAAATTATTAAGCTAATTGTGTTATGTCAACATGATAGAATATGTGCTCTTAAAGCTCTTAATTCATGCTGTCTCACTCTACGTTGCTATGGAGATCAATAACTATATTTAATTTAAGTAGCAATGCACTGTATTGACAACGACAACTCTGTTTTTATTTTCTTTCTAGATTCTGTGAAAACTTGACTAGCAGTGATTATTTCAGAAATATATCTAATGCTATACACCCAGATGCTACTTCGTCAATTATGTTTGCACAATTTATGCCATCGGTAAGTAAGAATTTTTTGATATATATGGAGAATATTGTTTGCAAAGATAATAAACGATTATTATTATTATTACAATTCTTTAGTAGTAGTAGTAGTAGTAGTAGTAGTAGTAGTAGCACGGAAGCTTCAAATGTTTATTGAGCGATTAATTTAGAGTAAGCACGATTGAAATAAAACTCCATTTAAGGATCAAGAATATTTTTATTAAGATAAATTATTTTTTAATACTTAGCATTCAAATAATTTGAATACCCACCATGTTGTGTCATTATTTTTGAAATTTTATTTATTTTTAAATAAAAGTAAGTATATAATATTTGCTAGCTTCTCTAATAACATGAAACGAAATAGTTTATTTTTAAAAGTTTAGGATGATTTCGACCCTATTAGAAGATAATAAGTCAGAAGTTTTATCTTTTTTTCCATTTGCAGAACATGGGAAGCTGGGTAACGTGGGTAACATCCATTTACTAAAAAAAAAAGTCACGCTGTTTGCTGTTGGATTTCATGTAGGTTTATTATATCAATCGAACAATAGGGTAGTGCGAATATTCTTCAACTGCTAGAAAACAGCTTAGATTTTATATACAGGGAATAAACGTGATAAAGTCATATTTTCAAAATGTTCCCATGAAAAAGTTGTCCAAGTGGACAAAGCACATTGTTTTCCTGTAATTTTTCACTGTTTCCCTAATCATTTCGAATTTCACTTGCATGAACATTTAATGAGGAAAACATAGTTTAAAGCTATGGTAAAAATGTGAATGTACTTGTGTTTTTGGTGTCGCAGTTCTTGTTTTTTTAATTTGTGTTTCATTTGTTCTAGGTAACAAAATTCTGTGATCAAGAAACTCATAACAGATACGCTCCCACGAAACAAAACGTTATATGTAATAGAAAGAGCACTATGGAGATAATTCGACAACATGAAGACTTCCAGAATAGGTATGGTTAAGATAACTCTTGGATCTTGTTTATTCTGTGGTAACTCATTTAATAAGAAATTACTAATTACTTATGCACATTGAGAAGAAATTAACATGATTTCCCCGTTTCTTCCGCCGACATTTCTTTTAATTTAGACTCCTTAAATCAATTATTACTATTACAACTAAGGTAGTTTTTTTTAATTTCTAAAATGTGTGTTAATCTTAGTTAACAATGATTTTAAAAAAAATGGTTCATATAAAAAGAAAATCAATTATGTTTGAGTGATTCAGATATTGAGAGACGTGAAAGGTTTCGTCTTTTCAGAATTAAACGATTTCAAACTACAGATCCTCGGGGTGACTTGAGACGTTAGCACGCTCACTTTCTGTGCGAGTGGTAACGAGCTCAATTCCCGCGCGGTCTATTGAACAGTAGTCCGGAGCCCACTTTACCAAAAAACTGTAGGTCCCTTCCTTAGAAATTTACAGCTCGTTTAGGACGTTAATACCAATTCAGTTAATCAAATTACACATAATGTGAAAAAATTGGCAGATTTATTTTATTTTTTTATTATTATTTTTTTTTTTTACATCGTTTTCAGACAAATTTGTTCAGTTTCAAATTTTCATAACAAATATTTTAAACAGACTTTTCCATTTTTCTTTATACAGTTTGCTTATTAATTATTATCAGATAATTTCATTTACGTCTCTGATAGATTACTTGATGTTGTAGGAAAGATGAGACATTTATCAGTCATTTTGAGTCCTGGAACCAGATATTTATGTATTTTTCTCTTCTAGAACATAATTAAAACTTTCGCAGTGACTGTAAAGTCAGAAATGAGTTTTGTGGGATTTATTGTAAACATACATTTATACTGTTAATTCCATTTTTAAATTTATCTTTTTCAGCAGTATATTTAGCGACGATGAAATGGACACCACTCCACTGATCACGTATAAAAGAGAAATGCTAACAAGATACGTTCTGTTGATTGAAGATACAAGAGATATGTTGATTCGGGTAAGATACTTTTTTGAGTCTTCTGAAATACAAATCTGAATACTTCTATTTGGTCTTTGGTCTTAATTGCGACAAAATTAAAGTACTCAATTTCGGTACTCTGTGTATAGGAATTATGGTGGTGCGCGTACTACTGACGTGCATCTAAGTTCTAAAATTTAGTCTCGTCAAAGTAACAAATCTTTGGTACAATACTATCCTGACAATTATATTCTAAACAAATCATATTGCCCTCTAGATAGAAACTTATCTGGATCGTGAGCAGTTCTCTAACATTTTTATATATCTTTAGAGTATTTACTAATGTGATTATTAGTAGGTCACCGCTAATGACGCACAAAAAATAATATATATAGTTTCACTGTCTGTTGTAGCTTTGGCACTGTTGAAGTTTCATGAAGAAATAGATTTAATGGATCGTAACAACTACCAATGTGTTTTAACTAAAAAAAAAAAAGAAAGAAAGAATTTTAACTATATGTAGTTGAATGTTCAAAACAAAGGAGAACAAATTTTACTGAAGTGTTTAGTAAGTAATGAACATTTTGAGTCCGGAATAGATTAAAATTTTATTCCTGCAATTTTTAAAATTTTTTATATAGTTTATTGTTTCTTTTATAGTTTTGGCTTCATATTCCTTAAATAATTAGGTTACTTATGATTAGATTAGGTAAGATATGGACGAGATCAATTTGACTATGATTACCCTAATCCCAATTTGTTCCAACATTTTTTTTTATCCCGTATTTTATGTTATTAATTTTGAATTTTTTTTTTCTTACAGGAATCATGGAGCTTTTTAAGAATAGCTGTACGCAAATTCGTGGTGTATGATTTGCCTGACAACACTGAAGTAGGAATTATTGTGGCTAATGAAACAAATGCTGTTCGCTTGAGAGCCCTAACAAGGCTCACTGATACTACTCGAGATGCAATTGCATCTAGTGTTCCATACAATCCTGGGGATTCCAGAAATAATATATTGGAGAAAGCAGCACCTTGCTTACATTGTGGTCTCTCAGAAGCTATAAATGTAAGTAAAGAATCTTTTTCTGCTGTATTATTATAAATTTGTTTTCATACCTTGTTCACACGAAAAGTATGGGAAACAAGATGGACAAAATACGTTGCATGTTTGGTGTTTCCAAGGTCATTGGAAGGCACTTCGAGAGAACACAGTTCGTTTTGTTTTTTAAATAAATAATATTTTAATTACGAAAAATAGGATATGAATAAATGCGGGAAAATCTACAAGTTAATTATATCCATGCATCATGCAACATTTCATTAGTAATTTGTGATGTTTAAAAGATGTTTAGTGTAATGATCTAGCCGTGATTCATTGAACTAAAAGCACGGCTACAATATTTAAAATAAAAATATGAAGATTGAAAAGTTCATCTATTAATTTCGAGATGTTTTAATTGCAGAAGAATGTGAAGTCTGTGTCATTCAACATAGAATATATTTAATATCGCTAAATGTTCAAACATTTTAATACATAATTGCTAATACAAATCTATCTACCAATACTTTCTTTGTCGTTCAGTATATTGTTATATCAACGTATCACTTTTGTCATTTTGTAATACAAATTAGGTACTTTTTTAAAAAAATCTTTGATAAGAGTCCAAACAGGAGTATAGTAAGCTTGTTTATTTTCCATATTGTGCTAACATTCCAGCAATTAGGCAGATAACAGGATAATAGATCACATTTTAAAATCAAGAAATTATATTTGTTAAAAAAATATATATATATTTTAGCAGTTCTTCATATTTTATTATATTGCGTCTCGATATTTTTGTTTCCTGAAATGTATATTGTGTTCAGTGTGTGACCAAGAAACCATTTGCTTTCAGGTGTTAGAAGAACAATCAAACAGACCTGCTGGCTCAGTTATAATCATGGTTGCTCCAGGAACAGACAGATCATCAGAATTGGATGGTGCAGTGAGAAGAGCTAGAGATCACAATATAAACATTGTTACAATCAATTATCCAGATGTTATTCGACAAAATCCTCTCGATTCTTTGGCCCATGCAACTGGTGGTCTGGCATTCACCGTCACCGAACGTCGTTATAACAGAGACAACTCCTTTCTTTCTACCTACTTCAGTCTTACGAACGTATTTTTCACCATTAAAACAGAATTTTACCAAGGAAATAAGGCTGATCTTCCTGTAGTGGTAAGTCTTTACGTAACACATTATTTTAACCCGTCAAACAATAACATTTTATTTCACTTACCAAATTAAGTTTCAGCAGACCTTCTATTAGGGACTTTTAACCTTAGCTTCGCTTCTGAAATAAATAAAATGTAACCAAAGGAAATAAGGATAGGTGTCGCACTAAGCACCTGCACGTATTGAATTAGCAACTTGCGAACGAAGATTGTAGTAGTTTTTGGTGTTTTTAGTTTAGTGACCGGTGTGTTTTTAGCATGAATTATTTAATTGCTTGACACAACATTTTTTTAAAAAATTATATTTTTATTGGAGTTATAGTGTTTACAACATTGACAAATGCCTACCTACTATAGTAGCTGTTCTCAATACCACATGCTGTTACCTTAGTACGAAATCTATCTTTATTTCTTTTTGATAAAGAGGACATTTTTGTCGCCTCCGAAAGCTAAGGTTAAGACTTCCTAAAGGAAGATCTCCTGACACGTACTTTGGGCATTTTAAACCTTTCTATGCATTAATTATTTAAATAACATTTTAGTTATATGTAAACAAATCAAAATACCCAAAGTGGTTCCAAATCATAGGGTGTTTAATATATTTAAAGACAAAATATATTTAACGGAAGGTCTGTTACATGCTATTCTATAATAAAATGAACTTGTAGCTGCAGCTAACAGCTAAGTGACAAAGTTGATGTGTTTTTTATTGTGTAAGAGTTGATTTTGTGTTAAATATAAAACCTTATATGGCTTGGAGCTTCTTTATTGTCAAGAAAAAGATCCATGCGGATTAGGTTCAAATTCTCTCACTACTTAGATTACTCCTTGTGCTTTGGTCTCGTTTAAGACAACTCAAATTAAGTATTCCGAAATAATGATAGGCACAAATTTAGAGAGAAATGGGTCGCTGGCATGATCAGTGTTCGAACTTGGTTAAGTGTTCTTTCATTTTTCTGCTTAGTTTTCAACAGTTACCATGCACAAGGTCTAGCATGTATATATCTATGCATATGTGAATATATAAATTGTATTATGAATAGTATCTTTAATAAAATCTATTATTGCAGGTTCATCAGAGGGAGTTGACTGATGATGGACGACACAGCGTTACTGGCAGTTTTTATCTAGACGAGGCGTTGGGTGAACCAGGCCAATTTATGGTATTTACGCACAATACGGATAACCCTTTGATAAGAAGTATGAAATTGGTTAGCCCTTCGGAGACCGTTTATCGCACGAGATTAGATATACTTGTTCCTATAAAGATCCTTACACTGCAGGCGTCTTTAAATGAGGTAAGTTTGAAGATTTATTTCACTTCATAGACAGCAGATTTCTCATATCCAAACGATTTACGTTCGTTAACTTTTTTAATTTGATATTTTTCTAAAACTTTACCTCATTTCTCATGTTGACGTTTCTATAAATTTTTACTTAACCTCCACCCAACCGGTTATGCATTCACGTTGAACACTAACAAAGTTTGGAATGGCGTAAAATAGCCCATAAAAACACAATACATCGACAAATGTTGATCCTGTCCTGGTATCTCGGTGGTAGAATAGCTGCTAAGCAAGCAGGAAAGACGAGATTTTTAGTTTTCCTCAGTGCAGCCCCGGATTACGTGTCCATTTATAACATTCGACGCTATACAAAAACTTCGTATAAACCTATAACGTTTATGCACAAATATCTTATTTTGTAATTGACGGGAGATGTTTTGGAAGTTAAAATTTTAGCTTTTATTTTATTTATGCTTTTCTTTCTTACTTTTCTTCTCTTCTTCCTTCTCTTATTGTTATTTTTCTGTTCTCCAGCTTCTATTTGCTTTCCGACTTCTGTTACTTACTTCTTCCTGTTCAGTTTTATCCTGCTATTCTTAAGTTTACCTTCTCAACTATATGATGTGGCTACTCTGTTACCAATCTTCAGTTGGTTATAATAATAACAACGAGGTTTAGCCATTTCTCGTTATCTTTTATTCTTTAACCTTTCCTTTTTGTGATCATTCCTAGAACGGTGAAAGCTCGCTCTTTATATTTCCATGTCATTTTTGTTCTTCATCAAGGTTTGTTTCAGAAAATCTCCGCAGGGTATTTGCACATCTCTTGGATATATTTTTCTGAGGCTAGAGGAAAGGTGAGATTAGGGTCCGTATGCTATTACCAGTTTTGATTTTTTTTCGGGGATGACATTTTTCGTGCTCCTGGTCTCCTCTGAAAGAAACACTGTTCTTTACTGTCTGTTCTGTGATACAAAGATAACTTTATTTTCTACTTTTATTTTCTCAGGTTATGTATTGGACAAACCGCTAAATCAAATAATTTACAGTTAACTATAAGAATACGTCTGTAAACATACCATTCTCATTCATGTGCTTTTGAGACTTAAATATTTGCAAGATGTTATTCAAAATTTAATAATGTTGCAGATATTGTGGGAACATTAATTCTCAATCTTTCTAAAATGTGATTGAAGTGTGACTTACATTTCAAATAACAGGAAATCCTCGTGAAAATCAAGATTGCGGGCAATGCGCAAATCAACAAAAATTCCAAAAATATTTTGCGAATTAAAATCCTGGTCCTTTTCCAGTCGTCGAGAATAGTACAAACATATGACAAACTGGAAAGGGTAAAAGAATGCAATGGAAACATATTCAAGAAGTGAGATGCAACATAAATCAAACAAAATGATCGTTTGCCGAGATGTGGGATGTATCAATCGTAAATGAGCAATACAGAAAGAACCAGTAGAAATTAACTGTAGTATATTGACCTGAGTCTGTCAATATACATTAACATTAACAATTATGAAAAGGATTTCCTCTTATTCGAAAGGTAAGCCAGAAGTGTTATCCTCTTAAGTATTCAGTATATTGATTGATGAAGTTATTTCCTTGTTACTATGATAATGTTTATGACTTGTATCTTTATTTGTTTCCTCCTCTGCTTTTTCAGACTGGCACGTGGACGTATGTAATTGATAGATTTTTGGGCAATCCTCAGCCTCATTATGTGCTTGTAACAGCAACACCAAAGACACGGTCATCTGATATAGTCCAAGCGCGATCATGGACCAATACTCCAACACTGCGTTTAAACAACAATTCTAAACCTTTAATTCTTTATGTAGAGGTAAGTTAGTAATGTGTGTACATTAATCTGAAATGTAGAAGTGTAAAGATAATCTTATCTACAGATCGAATTTGAAAGATTTTATAGACGTCAATTTTGACTTTGTTAAGAATTATAAGACTCCTTTTTACAGGAATTGCACCTATATACAACTGAAATGAACATACATTGTAAATTGTTACTTTTTAAATTAATACAAAGTGTAAAAGTGTATTACTTGTGTATTTTGTTACTCTCTTTTGGAAGGTCAGAACTTCCCAGTAACGTTTCGTCTGCTCGCTGCAGACTTCTACGGACTGCAAACATAAAAACGAGAAATTGAAAATAGAAGGAAGAAGAAAAGCAGAAGTAGAGAAAAAATGCCTAACACTAATTAACCACTCTGTTTGTTGTGGAACGTAGTGCTTAATTAGTGTTAGGTCTGTTTTCTCGACTTCTGTTTTTATTTCTCTCTCTCTCTCTCTCTTCTTTACTCAATTTCTTGTTTAATGTTTGCAATCTGTAGAAGTTTGCAACGAGCAGAAGAAAGCTAAGTTTCTATGATCTATGATTACAAAGGGAGGAGCAAAATACACAATACGTAATATATTTTAAAAAGGTCAATATTTATTGTTTATAATTTGAATATTATGTCCCTGAGAAACAGTGTATTGATTTCATCAGCACTGATAAAAGCAAGAATTACATGTATTGGTTACATTAGTAATATCTGAAAAACACGATATGTAACGAAAATTTGTGTAAATGAAATATTTTTAGAGCACAGGAACAACTAGTGTAAGATTGGTGCTTTAAGAAGGGAAAGAGAGAAAGAAAGACGTAGCATTTTTGTTGATGATCCCAATGGTTCTTTGCACCTGTAGAATTTTGGGAGTCCTTCTCAATTAAAAGTAGATAACTACTAATGAAAATATTTTCAAGCTTTTAATTAATATATTGGCATTTTATTTAACTTACATGTAATGTATATCTGTATCAATTTAAAAAACACCTTTTTGTTTGGTTTACTTGCTAGGTCAAGAAAGGTAGATGGCCTGTAGTGGGTGCTAAAGTTGAAGTTCGAGTAACAATGCCAGGGAATGATTCTGTGCAAGCGTACAAAGAGCGCTTTGAGTTGTTGGACTCTGGAAATGGAGGTAAGTTTAGTTCAAGTTGACTCACATTAATTGTATATAGATCTACCTTCGAGTATAGCAACCTAGCGTTCACGTTGCCATTTCCTCTCAGACATTTTTTCTCTTTTTTTGATTGAATATTCCTTTTCGGAAAAAGCTAGCTATTTTCTTTTTCTTTTATTTCACACATTGAAAATATTAACAATGAATTGTAATATATTTCATAATAACTTTCCTTCATTCCAACATTTTTTTAGTCATCTTAATTTGACACCTTCAATTTTGAAATGATCACTTTGATCTTCATTTTCGGGTATTTTACTTTCATCTTTATCACTCGAGTCAAGATGATTAAGATTACTGTGAAGGATGTATTACTAGTTAACGCTTTAACCGTTATCTTAACATTTTTTACTTTTATCATTACTTCTTGACTTTCACTTTTGCCGTTATTTATGTTTTTTTAAATTTATTTTTACTTTGACTATTGTCAATTTATATTGCTATAATCCTAAATTGTAAATACGCTAACACTTTAGTGAAGGAACAAGAGCACAAAACGTCCGCATAAACTCATACTTTTTCCACTTTCAATAATGAATAGAACATAGAAGCTTATGTGATTCTGATGAACACCAATAGGAAACTTTAGTTGACTTTTGTTTAGTTTCGTTAAGTTCACTTGTTAGAAAACTTTATACTAATGACCACTGATGACAAAACTTATACGTACTTTGCAAGAAATATGTATTCAGGAAAGTACATATTTGAAAGTGACAGAGAATCAGAAATGAAGTACATTTTTGTACTAATTTAGTATGAGATTAGATTAATTTTAGATTTGGATGTGATTTAGAAACTCTGGCAGTTACGAGAATGTTTGTCATTGTTTAATATAGATGTCAGATGTATTAAGAAACGTTGAAATAAAAACGGAAAATTCAGATATTTGTGATTTATGGAAATATTTCGAAGTTAGCGTGCACGTGAGTATTGGTGTAACAGAATTATAATTTTGGAAATGATCAGAGAAGATGTTATATGAGGTTGACTCCAATTGGAAGTATAGGAATGTCTGAATACAATATTTATGGTAGACAACCGAGTTGAATCTATAATCAATAACTTATTGCTTATGTATTCAGTGACCTATACTTTTAACTTTATTAAAGAACTAGCATTAAACATACGATGGAAATATTCGATAGTACGATGGATTTCAGATATCACCCCGCTGTATATTAAAGTGATCTCAGTCCAACCGTAACCTATATTTTGAAGATATACATGTTCTATTATTCCAATCTAAATATAACTACCAGCACATATATCAATTAACATCACTCACCTTTTCCAGCCTAGTATAGAGACAACAGAATGTTTTTGCTTTTTATCTCCTTTATATTTGTGACAATATTAACAACTTTGCAATACTTATTTTTTATTCACGTTCCTTTTTCAATCTTGTTTCTAGATCCGGATATAACAAAAGGAGATGGCGTGTATTCCCGCTATTTTAGTGGACAACATGGAGGCCCAGGCATGTACACGTTCGAGATAACTGTAACGGACAACGGAAACACAGCATACACATGGCTGAATCCAGATAGAAGACGCAGATTGACACGGTCACTTCCTGAACAAATAGGTAAGAGGTCTAAACCTTCATTGTACGTTTAACTTTCTGTATATTTTAGGACTATTTGAATGTTCGAAAGATTATAAGAAATTATGAACGAGCTTAAATTGAGAACTTAAACTTTAAAGAGACTGTAAGTTCAAAAGAAAATATCTCTAAAGAGAATGAGTAGGAGCAGTTTATATGTATTAATACGCTAAAAAGCTTGATCTCCAATCTTTAGGCTGCGGTGCGAATTATGCAGTACAGAAAGAATTAAATGATAGTCATAAAACAATCCAACGATCAGGCATATTGTGTTAGAAGGCTATCTAGGAGAGAAAATTATTTACTTACCCTTCTTGGAGTTCTTGCAGTAGATAATTTTGCACTTTCTAAAGCTAAGGTTGACATTTCGATTGAGGCTAAAACCTTTATCGAAGCGAAAACACAAAATATGTAGTAAACTTAGAAAAAGAAGCTAATCTAACCTTTAAATCATAATCAAAAAGGTTTGATTTTTACGTAGATTAGTTTTCTTTGTTGTACTTGATCTCCTATCATCTTTCGTGGTTTAAAGTCCTTAGTGTAAGCCGAAACGTCGACTTTTACTTAAAAAGTATAAAATTGTTTACTACAAGTATTCATCTAACCTTATATGTACAGTTTTCAATGTAATTATAGTATCTTCTGCAAGCAGATATCTTTTTATAGTATAACAATTCACAGTTGTAAAGATATTTAATATAAACTAAGGTACAGTGGAAAAAAAAAGATAAATTGAATTTTAAGGCATTTAGGGATCTAAGAAAAGATAAAGTTTACACAACTTTATAAAGAATATTTCAATGACAACTTTCCTATGTGTCTAATAATTTCAGAGGTTTTCATTGGGTCTTTTAGGAAACTCTACTCCACAATATGTATAGAAGTTTCATTAAATTTCGAAATTTTACAAATTTTTTGACCGCTGTATAATTTTTAAAATTAGTTGAAACTAAGAACTTATTTTTTTTAATTTTTTGCAGGTGTGTCTTCCTGCTGTGGCAGTGCAATTAAACCAAAGAATGTGGAACCACTTGTTCAATTTCAACGAATTCTGCCTGCATTTTCCGTTATGGTGGAATCTTTTCCTTCTGGTGGAAATCTTCCTCCTAGCAAAATTGGAGATTTGAGAGCGGAAGTGATTCCTGTAAATTTGAAGGTTCGATTCACGTGGACTTCTCCAGGAGCTGATGGTGATACTGGCACAGGTGAGAAGCTCTTAAGAGCAGTTGGTGTTCCACGACAAATCGTTATCAGTAAAGCCCGGAAGTTCAGGCATTTATTTTAATTGAAATAGGCAGGCAAAAAGGGATTTAATATTGCTGAAATAGGCACTTAAAAAGGACATTATAAAAACTTTTAAAAATATGACTTATCCTAATTTCTTTTTATATCCTTCATTATTATATTGTTGCATATCATCACAAGTTGTTTCATCAAGTTTTAACAGATATTTAGCCTTCTGTCACAAAGAACTGTTTTCAGTTCTGGAAATGATCTCTCAACGTCCACAAAAATGAGAGGGGGCAAAAGAAAGTGTTACTACTAAAGGAGTTATATCAACAACAGTTGAATTTTTAAACTTTAAGAACACTGCATATAGACCCACCTTTAATTTCCCCTAGGTCCTCTTTGCACACATTACATGGTTATATGTCTCATTCGTAGTTTTATCCTTTTTTACACGGTACTTCCAACAGTTTATTGTTTCTCCCACAATATCCATCGTTGTCCCCAGCTTTTAGCCTTTCTTCTGAAGATTCATTATTACTTCTGGTAACATAGTATACAAACAGTGTAGTATGCGTGTGCTATCAGGTCATCAGTGAGCGACAGGTCTTACACCAGTTACAGGTAACATTGAAGCAGTGAAGGGTGACAATCAATGTAAGACGGGTCACGAGGTGAATGTAAATATACTTAAAGAATCATCCCTTCTCACAATTTTATGCCTTTGAATTCACGCCTAGGAGACAACGTATGGCGGGAAAGACAGAGTTTCTATACTTTTGTGTGCATTGAATTTTTTTTTTTTTTTAATATACTAAAAGGCAGAATAAGGCATTATGTTGAAAAATAGACAACAGAAGCTGAAATAGGCAAAAAGGCAAAATGAAAACTCTCTTTAATCGCTCCGATGATGACTAAAAAGATTACCTTATTATGTGCTAATAATTCGTGACAAAAACGAAAAGACATTTTCCAAACTTCCGGGCTCTAGTTATCAGTCTGTTGTAGATATTGATTAAAAAAATAGTACGTCTTTCACTTTTCATCCTTGACGTGTTTTGGGAACAAGTAATTTCATCTGGGCCTCTTTCTGATGACGTGACAATTGTCCAAACTATGTATTAATAGCCAGGGAAATATCCTATTTTATAACCTAAAAAATAAGAAAAATTCGGAAAACTCTTTATTCTGTGGGTTTTATCTTCTTTTAGAAAAATTTGAATACACTCCTCACACGTGAAATTACAGTTTTCAAAATTACATTACATTTTACGTTGATTGCAGTATAAATGTAGTGATTCAAAATAACTTCTCTTATCTTGTTTCTTTTCGTGTTCAGAATACTTTATACCGTTCACCAAGATGTTTGACTTTCAGAAAACAACTCAGGAGTTCTTAGCCCATTTATAATTTAACCTTTGTTATATTGCATATAGTTCTTTAGAAACTGATCTTTTTACCCCTTAACGCTATTCATATTTAATCTAAAGGACTACATTTCAATGTAAGAATCCTTCAAATATTCATTTACTTTCAATAAATAAATAGTGATAGTTTAGTAAAGCTGTTACAGCACTACAATATTGAGAGCAACATTTATATAGATTACTAGTGATAAAATTCATCGAAATATGTCTTTATTCATTCAGCCTGCATTTGATGTAGAACAACCCTTTTTCTGGATATTGAAAAAATTGATAAAAATGGCTAATGAATACTTTTTAATCTGATGAAATGTCTGTAATATGGCAATAAAAAAGTATATTCGAACTTGTTTTAAAATAAAAGTTTCATGTGATGCTTGAAACATGTATTAGTTCACGGTTTCCATCCTGTACAGCTTTCGGGCATTGCAAACTTTATGAGTGTAAGAGGACAAAACACAATCGTCCGATTGCATAGACGTAGACATAGGCTAGACCATGGTGTAGGCTATACTGGTGCATTCGAAAATGGATGTTTCTAGACTAAGACTAAACTCCAAACTCTTTGCAATCGACCCATACAAAATCGCACATGTTCTTATTTCGTTTTTAATATTCAACTTGTATTTTCAAATCAAAATTGGATAACTTGAGTGAAAATACATGTGTAAAAATTAAACTGAAAATTTTTGTAAATCATAGAAAAGGAAAATAAATTGATCTGTTCTAACGTTTGTGCATTAACATAGTTCATACATAGCAACTATATGATTGTGAATTTAGGTTTATACCTAGCCAATAAGATTTGATTATTTGCAGTTTGGAATAAACTTAATAAATCTATAATAAATTTATATTTACTTTTTGGAAAACTTAAGAAAACAATTGATTAGCCTTAGTTCAAAGTTATATCACTACAAATATTTCAACTTGATACGTCATAAACTGTGTACGTCACAGCCATATTAATCGCACCAGAAGGAAATATTCATCTTAGAACTATATACTGCTTAAATCTGTCGTGGGTCTCTGTGCTTAAACTGACTGTTTGATACATTTTCAAAGTTAAATTTGAAGAGAACTTTAATTATTACAAAAGTTCAAATATTACTGCTTTCGAAAGGTCAAGAAATAAAGCTAAATGGTTTAAAGCTATATACACAAGCTAACAAAACGACAGAGAAGTTACAAGTTTATATAAAAAAGTATAATATGTCGTTACGACATGCTCATCGCGTGATTCGATAGGCTTTCGTATTTATTGTGATAATCTATTATCATTTACATAAAAGGCTTTCCTTTATGTTTGATTAGGCTATAGTTCAATTTGGAACGATTTCTTAGGTTACAATATTTCAATACTGTTTTCTTTTCTTTCAGTTGATTACTACGAAGTCCGCTACGCTCAGGATATGGCAACTATTATAAACGATTTCGCAAATGCACAACGTTGGGAGTACAATTTTCCCTTCCCCCTGGCGGCGGGATCAGAAACAACCTTCACAATTGATATGGCTAATGAACCACGTCTGTTAGATATTCCTCTGTTTTTCGCAGTTCGTCCTTTTGATAATGATGTGATACCTGGTGAAGTCTCCAACATAGTGAAAGTAATGGTACCTTCACCCCCTCCCACCACAACAGAAAGCAGCACAGCGCTTGAGTCCTCGTCATCTGTGTCAACAGAACCTCTTCTTGTACCTGGAATTGTGTCTTCAGGTGCAGATATAGAACTAGAAATCATTTTACCCATAGTGATTGGTGTTGTGGTACTTGCTATTTGTTTGGGTGTCTACTTCTATGTCTTCGTGCATCGACGAAAGAAACCAGCCAAAGAACAGCCAACGCCCCCACCTTCAACTACTGGACCCTCCCCAACAACTACGTATACACAAAATGTAACTCGAGTCTCAAACGGCGAAGTGAATCACACTCCTTCTGGTGAAAATGGCGGACTTTCACCAACACATCAACAATCTGTGGAATATGACCCACAAGACTCAAAGGAACATCTTTTCCAATACCCAGAGAAGCGTTACAGTTTGCAAGAGAGTCCAATTAGTAATGGCGGAACACATATTCCAAATGGTGGAACACTTCCTGTTGTTAGTACAATTAGTAATGGAAGAATACTTAGTCCATATCAATCATGGACTGCCAGTCAGTTGCTTGTTGAGCATGAGAAACGTCATAGCCCATATGGGATTCATCAAGGATCTTACTACGGACCAGCAGCTTATGAAAACGAACTGAACCAGAACAATGCTCCACCGATACCCCCACCACCAAGCAATAACGCTCTTTATGGCTCCAATAACTTCAGAAATCAAATCAACAGTTCACAACATCAACAACATTCTATTTATGGAAGACATCCGTCATCCCAAAATGGACACATAATTCCTCATCCTGCCTTATATGATGGAGGAACCCCAATCCACAGTACACCACCATCTGGGTCGTTCATGTCTCTCAATTCTGAGCAAAATCAATCAACCCGGGTGAGAATGAGCCCTGGAGACTATGAACCATGTATGGAGGAAGATAATCTCCAGAAACCGCTCACAGCAAATGGTGTTAAAATCCCTCCACCAACATTACCAAAGCCAGTTCTTAACAACAAACCTGGACTAGTACCTTTCAATCCAAGCCTACAAGGCTCGCTGACTTCTGTGAACAGTGACAAGAGAAAAAGAAACATTACCCAAGTGTAGCAATGACAAAACTCAAGGCACTCACACTACCCACATTAAAAGAACGGCGAATAATACCAAAAATATGTGCTACTAATATTGATATTTTGTAACCCAAAGTTCATACTCGAAATACTAGTTCTAATATTTATGAAAGTGCAAAAACTCTTGCAAGACTGTTCTGAACTGGGAAGAACTTAACACACTTGAAGTTGAACATTATCAAATTAATGAACTGTTCTGTGTTACATGTTCGACCACAAATTTGTCGTGCGAGTGTATGTATTACTCCCGTTAGTTGATAATAATTAATGTCAACTATATCGTGTGTGTTCGTTTCTTAATTGCAATAAAACAATTAATTGTTTCAATTTTTGTGCGGGAGTGCTTTGAGAATTGTGATGTGCCAAAAACTTGAAACCAAAATTTCACAAAGGTGATAACAAATGTCACAAAACCAAATAATTAAAAAGAAAAAAGATTAAAAAAAAAAATCACAATTTGTCTAGTCACAGTATTACACATGAGAACATGACTACTAATCAGTTTTATATTACAAGAAATTTTAAAAATGTATTTAGTGTTTTAAAAAATACCTGTCTATATGGACTTAAGCGTAATAGATGTGCGTGCTTAGAAAAATGTCACAGGACTTACTTTTTGTAGTGTTTTATCAAACAAAACTGAAGTTTTTTACATGGAATATGTGTGAACCACTCCATTACGTAAAGTGGGTGTTGATGTTGTTGTAAAGTTTTTAAAACAAAAGAAATGAGGTTTTTAATCTGCAAATAACAAAGCTCAAATATACCATTAATGTTATTTGCAGCAAAGAGACTGATATTCAGTGTTTATCTACATACTGCGCAGAAAAGTACATTCATTCACAATCGCTAAGGAATCTGTATATATACATGTAAGATTTGTTTGTATAAAACACTTTTTTTAAAAAGAAACCAAGATCTCAAAGTCAATGTTAAATCATAGGCTATTACTGTATAAAATTGTGGTTCTTTCCCATCTGTTAAATTAATGTACGTAAAGTATATCTATATATCTATATTGCATGAATGTGATAAGAAGAAAACAAGATACAAATATGTACAGCACATCTGCATACTTGTGACATTGTTTTTGTAAAAGAGACTTTGTAGCAGGTACGTACATTTGTTGTTGCAATCAGCTAGAATATGTCACTTGTAAAATATTGTTGTATTTTTGTACAGTTACCAATAATAAATGCGTTTTATAAGAATCGATACAAATATTTTCATTATAATAATAAGTATTTAAAATTTAAGACTGGACTTCAGTTTAATACTCCTCTAGATTGTTCTAAACAGTAAAAGTAGGGTTAGTTCAATTTAACCCTTAATTAGTGTGGTGGGGTCAAAATTACTCTCCCGGAAAAAAAGAATATGTTTTCATCAACTTGGATAAATATAAACTGCCAATATTTTATTTACAGCAATTTTATTTGTTTTTAATTGTTTTAACATCAAATTTAATAATAAATTACAAAAAAAGAAGAAAAAGAAAGAAAAAATAAATATCCTTGCATTTTTATGTTTTAACACCAATGGTAAATTTGTTATTTGCATATTATAATACTCTATGTACAAAAATATTCAATACGATACCAAAATATACTATATGTCAATGAAACTAAACACGCAGTACAACTATTTACAGAAATTGTAAACAGTTTCGATATTTGTATGCAAAATCTTATTGTCAGAAATTGAACGTATCTAGTGTGGTGCGGTGAAAATGACCCCAAGAGTTGTAAAACAAAAGCATGGAACATAGAAACCGGGTAAAAACTGGCTTCGAATGAGTATTGGGATCTAAGCAGCTACTAGGAACTAGAGCCATCTAGCGTGAAAAATGAAAACTACACGAACAAAAAGTTTGAATGCTGGGTTATTTTGAATCACAGTACAATAGTTAGGGGTCAAGTTAGTATTTTTAAGTCATTTTAATGGACTTATTGATTCCATTTTTTCGAAATCTGATCCAAATTCATTGTCCTGAGAAGAGTGACTCCTCAGCTGGAGGAGTAAAATCCATTCAAATTATATAGAAACTTACATTTAAAACTGTTTTTTATTAAAACAAATTCGTTGGTTTACACCAAATTAGGGTAAGCATGGTTATTTTTTATCATTCTTTTTATTTACATTCCATGTTTCCTTCTTACCTCAGGCTCACTGGGTTAGGTTACGTTACGATTAAGTAGGATGTAACAGTCATTTATAAACTTTAATATTTTTTTCGAGAATTGATTTAGATAATTTTGCATTTTAAAATCTTTCTAAGCAAATGTTGTTTTCTGTATTGTGTACGAAAGTTTTATAAGTTATGTTCTTACTATTCAAGTCTGACAAATAATCTAATTTTTATATAAAGATTTAAGAGACTAACGTTATAATAGTCTTTTAGTGCTTGAATTTTAAATTGAGCGGTTCAGCGTCCGAAACCACAAGCCCACATAGTAAATAAGAATGACTAATTATTTCGTTGTATTCATTTGAAATATAGTGATCAGCTAAATCTTAGGATATTTTTAGTAATAGTTTAAAACCACTTCCAGGAACTGCTCGCTACTCTTTGTTATTCGGAATTTTGAAGAACAAGAGAAAGGTAGAATGTATACATATCATTACTTTAATGCGTGGATTAAAAATACGATAGCAGAATACCCTACGAAAAGTTTATACACAGAAAACTTAAGCAGCACAACCATTTTTGACTTAGAGGCGTAAATGGTTAGTGCATGTATCTCGTAATACTTTTCAGACTTTGAGTGGCGCGTCGACGTTTTTTTTTTTTTTCAAAGGAAACGTAATAGATTCTATTTACAGTTCTGAGTATTATAAACTCGTGTTACTTGTTTTGTGTATTAGAAGTATATTAAAATTAATATCACGATTATGTTAGGGAGGGGTTGACTTTTCTATAACAAAGTCTTTAAGCGCACCCAATATTTTACAAAAATTGTGTCACATAGTATATATGTAAAAGAAATTTGTTTATGTGTCATATTAATGACTTTTTTAAAACGCTTCCCAAAGCAGAATTTGAATGCAAATTAAGAATATCTGTGGTATTTTTTTTTAATGTCTAATTAAGTAATCTTTAGCAGTTTTCATAATTATAAGTTAGCAGACAGAAATACTGAAAGGAAGATTTAAAAATGACAATATTATCTAACAGACAGCATCTACCTATGGCATAAGCCCATAACATGTGTGACGAATGACATCCCTCGATGGGGAGAGAAGAGGAAGGTAGCGACCTTAGTCTATGTCGAGAAACTATACCGGATTACCGGCACAATCGCTTTATAAGACTGCGGGAAACCCTTGAAAACTTGTCAGTATGATCGGCAGCAGGTGCCTCCCCAGTGCCGATCCGAAATCTTCTACCGTAACCACTAGACCACGGGACCAGGCAAAATATACAAAATAATGTTGAGAAAGTTTAAAAGTATGAAAGAATGATAATGAAAATCTGTAATAATTATAAAAAATAGATGTAATAACCTTTTTTTTTTTACAAATAACCTGGTGTATGGTAAATGTTAAAATTAACAAAACAAGACAACAGCCTTGACCGGGACTCGAACGCGAATCTTCCAGTTGTCGACTAGGTATGCTATCCATTACACCACGACAGCACCCGGTCATGGTAGTTGTCAATTTTTGTGGGTTAATTTCAACATTTACCATACACAAGGTTATATGTGAAAAGATTACTTACTATATCTGATGTTATAAAGTTGGATAAAACAAATAAAGGCGAGAATTGCACTCGTGAAAAGATACATCCATTAAGAATAAAATTTTCTGTGAACCGGTAAACAAAGAGCTAAAGAAATAATTGGTTAAATGTTTTTTATGGCTCCAAAAAAAGAACTATGAAAGTATATTGAAAGAAAATGAAAAGTCTTCGAAATGTGGAACGGAAGACAATAGAAAAATCAGCTGGACACACAGTGTACGTAATGAGAAAGTTCTGAAGAGACTAAGCGAGAGACAAGCAAAGCTGGAGACAAAAACAAGAAAAAAAGAGAAACTGATTTAAGACATTTGTGGTGCAGATATTATCTACTAAAGATGTAGTTGAAGCTTGAAAGTATTATAGTTGAAGGCAAAGAGGTAAAGGAAGTTGGATGTAACCTCTTGACAATATTCAGGAAGATCAGTTGTACGCTAAGACAAAAAGGAAAGGACACGATTGATGAACAGAGAGGGCTTAAATTCTTTTGAAGTTCTGACTGCTTTCGGCAGAATACCAGTTATGAAATCTAGTGGTAACTGACTAGGCTTACTAAGAGCATATTCTATACTTTTAAAGCTGATTGCATAAGTTGTTCCCCAAAGAAGTAATTCATCGATAGTTCACTTTAAGAGAGTTAAAATAACTGAAAATCACGGCTTTAGTAATTTTTATAGGCATCTTACGGGATTTTGCCGGGCCTAGAAAGATGCCTTCACTTATGGTCTATTCAATACTTGATCTAGAATGAGACCATAAAATGCTGTTGAGCAATAGGCCCTCACCGCCCAAAGTCTACTTTGCACTGAGAGAAGAAATCTCACCCTTTGGAGATGTCTTTTAGCGGGTTTTGTTCCAAGGCGATGACCCCATTCCCGCTATTACCCTCAATGCAAGATCATCGACCTTGTTAGGTGCAGCCGGCTGCACCTATTGGGAAAACATCTTGAATTGTCGTGGAGAGTACCCATGGCCTCTCCTGATGTCCAGAGAGTTTGGACAGCAAGAAGGCTGGGAAAAAACTCTCACTGACAATTCAAAACGTCCGTTCGGAACCGCTGTTCCGAACGTTCCGAATATTTCTTAGCAACAACTATTCATTGTCTTGAAAAACATTGTCGATAGGACAAAGAATCAGTGCAATACAATATATTAACAATGAACTTACATTGTTAGGTTTATTTTCTTGAAGCTAACTATTGGTCGACTTAGATAACATAAAATTAATTGTATGGGCGGTAACAGTAGTATAGCTTACGCCCGCCCTGAAGGTCGACTTAGAAAATATTTTCATGTACTGTACATAAATAGTAGTAGAAGTCATTTTTTTCACCAAATGAGCTATTAAAAACAATTAGATAGAGCCCAGTGCAGGGGAATGTGCATACATGCTAAAACAAAAGCTTTTGATTAGAACAGTCAATTAGTGTTACTAGGTAAATGCTTTCTATTCCTTTAGGGGTTTGGAGAGAATCGAATAATAATAATTTGTACACAAAAACAGTGGTGCATTTTAGCAGGGCACTTTTTGAAAGCTGATTATTTGTATATCTATAGCGAACTTACACACTGAAAGACATAGTAGCGCCAGGGCACGTTTTTCTGTATAAATACAGCTCTACACTAAGATACATTGAAGAGTACATATTTGATGGAAAACGGAAATAAATATGACCTAATAACCATTGATAGTATTTAAGTGGTTATACAAACAAAGGTATGTACATGGAGTCTTAAATAGTGCGTGATCAATGCGTTTTGGAACCTCCTATGACTGCGATCTTCCATACTGGAGTCTGGAACATTGTGTCGACGAGATAGGCAGGGCTACAACGCACTATTTTTGGATACTCTTCATTGCTTTACCACCAAAACGTTATGAATGGCCGCTGAGTCATATTTGTCTGTGTTTAACCACATTTAACAACATTCTAATACAAGGAATCGTTCTGGAAATGGGGTCAAAAAATTGTTAGAAATTACCCACCCTAGATAACTTTTACATTGACGACTTTTATAAACCTGAAAGAAAAGTAATTTCATAGGGAATCATAGGTAATAGCAGTGCTTTATTCAGAAAACGTTTCGATTTTTAGACGATTTTCTTAGTTTCAACTCAACAAAATCACTATTTTGTAGTTTAAGTCAGAGAAAATATATGCAATGAAAGTATCAATAAACAGGAAATAATAATTAAAAAAAAAAATGCAGGAATTGAAAACATTTTAAATGTCTTTTTTTTTTTCTCCTTTTAAGATTCATAAAATTTACATTACACTCTCATCCCCCCCAGAAAAAAGTGTTCATTTTACATTAGTTTTAATAAGTATAGCTAATTCGTAACTATAACATGAAAAAATAAACTGCTATATAACGAAATTAGTTTTTTGAAGAAACTCCGAATGAACTTGGCTATTACTAATGAGAATTAAACCTGCTTTTCACTTATCAATTCATCAATGTTGGGTGCTATTCTTGAAGTACTTAAAATCAGCATATCTATAAGCATAGTTGAACTAAATTTATGTTTTATAACATAAATGAATGAAAATATTTGTTCACATATGTATGTGGATCCAAATCTACAAAATGAACATTAGAGCAAGATCGTGGAGCTCGAGAAACTGTTCTATAGGAGAAATTTTTCAGAATTCAATTAAATTAGGTGTGGTGGGCGATCCACATAGTTCTTTGAACTTAGAGCTAACTCCTAATGATTTCTTGTATTTTCATTTGTAGGAGGGGAATATACTTATATAAGTCAGACTCTGAAACACAAAATGGGTTTATGTTACTACTTTCAGATTCAAAAGAAGAAAATCGACTTACGAATAAATAATTCGTACAAAAATTTAACAACTGATTTGAATTTTAAGTGATCCACGGGCAAAATCACTGCAGTGTTGTTGAATGGTTGGGAAATGATCAAGTTTGCCCTGCCCTAAGTTCTTACAAAATTATTTCAACTTTTACTACAAGAGTTGACTTCATTGAACGTAAGTGGAATATTCAGAATATTCAAATAATGCAAGATATCCACTAAAAATGTTAAATCACTGAACCATTGCGAATTTTTAAACAGTTTACATTCTTGAGGTATAACATCTTTCATCTCCAAAAATTGAAGTATTTGATCTTTTAATGTGAAGAAAGGTGAAACTGCTTCTCCCTTGGAAAACCATCTGACTCAGTTGTGTACTAAAATTCATCATATTCATTGATTTTTTCTTTCTAAACTCTCTCTAACCATATTAACACAACGCATAACTGGATACAAATCATCTTGGTGGATAATACCACTGTATGAAATACAACGGTATTCCCGCTCTAAATACTTCTCGAGTAACGAAATACAGCCAGATCTCTTCCCTACCAGAGATGAGGCACCATCTGTGCAGTGCAAATGCTCTCAAGTTTAGCCCACCCAAGTTTAACACCACGAATATAACATTTTTCAACACACTTTTTCAATGCCTCAAAAATATCTCTTCCAGTTGTTTTCGTTGATAATGGGCACAGTCCTAAAAGTTCTTGAAATACGTCGAAATTGTCGTTTATAAGCCTCACAAACACAAGCAACTGAGCATTATATGTAATGTCACAACTCTCATTGGAAATGAAATTTGGAATAAATATAAAGTAAAACAAATTACACTAACCTAACCTAATAAGAACTCGCAACCCCCACATACACACACACACACACTCAATTAATATTATAATCTATAATAGTCTACACTCTACAGTATATACCTATAATGTAACTTACTTAACTTATTGAACAAATTACTTGCAATCGTAAATTCAGATATGTTCATAAAATTTTTCTATGTCGTTTTCTTTTTTTTTTTAAAAAAAAGGTAAGGGGAGCACCGCACCCTCTAACACCCCCAGAAATTAAAACATATATACTGTATATACCGTAATCGAATAATCCAGACGAATAAAATATTCGGGGGACAAATTAACACAAAAATCCAGTGACTCAACTGAATAAGAAATCCTCATGAACAAAAACTAACCCTTAAGAAGAAAAAAAGATAGGCCTCTTAGAAATGATTACCAACAACAGTACGCACTGAGAGGTGTACATTCGTTTTAAAACTTGAGATCACATTTACTAGCACCTATCTGTAGGAATAAAACAGTTTCTTTGTAATAAGAAAAAGATCTTACTCTAAAGATTTTTAAAATTAAAATATAACCACAGTTTTGTTAACATTCCCAACTTGTGTACTAAAAATAAAATATAAGGAGGGAATTGCCTTTGAATGTTAACTACAAACTCGAGGGGGGGGGGGATCCTAATTCTACTGTATAAGTACCGGTATTCTCTGAAAAACTTTGGTCAATGAAAATCTACATCCAGGCAACGCATGAATACATTCATTCATAGTCTATTTTAAAAGACATCAAATATATGTTTGAAGCAGTGTTTCTTATAGAGATGTGACCAGACAGTCGATCACCCCCAAGTAAAAACAACGATTTCTTTAAAAACAAGGGTTCATTCATTATTCTACTAGAATTACGCCCTCTCTCCTCTTTTACCCCTCTAAAGATCTAAAAAACCCAGAACACTTTTCCTGAAAGAAAGACTGAGTTGAAGAGGCGATGAAAGAACTACTACATATCAAAGTTGCCATAGAAAATGAAATTCAAACGCCACATGCACGGAATCCAGAAGTTGTGCCCAGAAGCACATAAGCTCAAAAAACAAAAAATAGCTCCCGAATACTTGGAAACCTGAGCATCTACAAGCTTTTGAGCAGTGTTCAGAATTACTTCTGAGAATTTCTTTCAGCTAGATAAGCTAGCTATAAGGTTGGTTTCTACTGAGCATACGACACATATCAACCAAAGTATAGGCACAGAGCAGAAAGTGAGTGATGATTGATTTCCAGGAATCCGGACTTCCATCCTCAATCATGAGCGGCAATGCACCCCCACCCAGTCATTTCAGAATGACTTAAATATTTCTTTGTAAACGATAGCTTTTAAAGTGATTGACCCCCCAGGGTCTCTCTCGTGCTCCCCCAGGGTCTCTCTCCTAAATCCGCCCATGTTCTCAATAATCAAAATGTTCCATTACACCAAATGTTGTTTTCTTTTTCACGCAAGGGAAATGAAGTCTAAGGGCCGACTGCAAGGACGGAGTTTAATCTTAGTCTAAGTTAGGCCTAAGGTTAAACATCAATTTTCGAATGCACCAGCATAGTCAACTAAACCATGGTCTAGCCTAGGTCTACGTCTTTGCAATCGGGCACAAGTCTTTCGCAAATTCATCAAGGAAATTAATGAAACTTCTTATTTTCCCCTTTAGTAAAAGTTTGTTCCAGCATGCTGTTTCTTATTAAATTTCCATATAATCTGAATAATAGACCTACTATTATCCACTATGTTTACAGAAATAATATTTCCAGTTAAAATTTGATCCGTCCGTGCATCGCCCTGGTGTGTATAGACGTTCTCATCTCGTATCCTTTACACCAAACAGAGATAGCACCACCAAGCGGCAGAAACATTGAACTTCACGACTTCCCTCGCTTAGAGTTTAATTCGCCCTGACTCTCATTTATTGGAAAAGTAGCTGGAATTATCATAGTTAGCACTTGAATACTTTATTTGTTTTGGCACATCATCCGTCATTTCTTCAATGTGTGAATGTAATCAAAACGAAACCTTGTATCTGTTCTGTAATTTATTATAAAAGAATGACAAGACCAATTACACTTAACTCAAAAACACTAAAAATTAATGTGTAACTGTTTCAGAGATATAACACCTCCTTCAGACTTTTCAATACAGTATTGATCATTAGCGTTATAACTAGTTAATATTTAATAGTTATAAAATGTTAGTGCTTGGATTTCTGTCGGACCATTCAAAATGTCTTAGTGGGCCAATGCCTGACCCGGGGTCCTAGGGTTGGCCACCCCTGTTTTTATATGTTCATTTGAGCATGTCATTTTCAATGGCTGTTAGTGCAATAATTATCGATTCTTCTGCCAATTAAGACTTTCTTCTTTTAATTTTCCCAGAATGCTATATAAACTATCAAAATCTAAAGGTTGAAAGAATTTGACCCAAATACATTTCTCATTGATTTTGTGCAATGTCCTTTGCTTAGATTATCAGTTAAGTTGTGTAAAGTTATAGAATAAATAGTGCACTTCATTTTGCAGTTCTCGTTTCAAAATACTTCTTTATTCAGGAAGTACTTTCCGGTCTTAAACCTGAGACCATCTTCAGGTGTGTTTATATGACAACTTTTTGATTTAACGTGTACACTGTATATGTGTAGTACATTATTTTATAATTTATTTATTTTACGAGTCCTCCGAGCGCATTGTGTAAAGTTAGTAAGCTAAGGTTAGGTAAGGTTAGGTTAGTTTGAAGGGTTAGAAGGTAAACTGGATTTGTTACTTTCGGTAATTCTTGTGTTTTTTAGACATTCCAAGTACTTCACACTTGTATGTTTTGCTGTTCTATGTAAAGACACTATCTCCAAATTATTGAAGGACGTCTAGCCTAGGGGCTTGGAAATCATCTTCCTTCATCAGTTTGAGATAATTTTATAATAATCATTGTAAATTATATTTTTGTGACAAAGACAAGAATTATGTCAAACATTTTCTTTCTGAAAAACAAGTTGCAGCATGAATTTCCAGTGGAAGTTGGTATACGCTTTTGGATATCTTTTAAAATATGTTGTGTGTAAAATCAATAATACAGGGTGTTCAATAAGTCACATAACTATGGGAAATGAGGGAAAATCAGAGCAAATGTTGAAAAAATGCGCCACCTACAGCTCCACGCGTCGAATCATGTTGCGAAATAGTCGTCGGAGTTTGTCCTTGGAAATCCTTGCCACACAAAGCTAGATGTTTACCCGAAGTTGCACTAGCGTATGAGGATGGCTCAGATACGTACTGACTTGAGATATCCTGATAACAAAAAGTCAGGAGGAGAGAGATCGGGTGATCTCAAAGGCCACAAACTCTACCAAATGGCAACTTTCCAAGAATTTCATGGTTCTTCGTGATGTGTGCTTGTGCTATTGTCCTGCTGAAGGCAAGTCTTTTCCTGCTTGTCGTCTGTGATTGTGCTTGAAATTACTGCACCAGTAACATTCATTGTCTGTTCAAATAATGTGATGAAAACGGGATTTCCAGATATTGCGGCCACACACCAACTCTCTGGCTATATGGAGAGACCCTTAGCGTAAGACATAGGGATTATCGTCCAACAATATGAGCGTGTTTTGGGAATTGTAACCATTCAAGTGAAACTACTCCTAGTCTGTTTAATTTCAATCATATTACTTTACTCCATCTGAAGTCACGTGCTCCATAAACCATTGGCAATGTTTCATACTTGGTCCATACCAACCCAAGTAGCACAAAAATCGGGCCAACGTTGTATCGTTGGGCTTCCGTTGGCCCGATGACTTGTGCTACTACGGAAAGTCGTTGGTCTACAATAAAACGTATTCCGCCAACTTGTGTTGTATTTCTAATTATGTATTCTTCTTGACAAGGGTTAGGTGGTAGAGCAGCCTCATGCTGAACCTCGCCCGCTCTAATAAAGCCATTTTCAATTCAATTCAATTCAAACGTCACGTTTGTTTACAATAATGTAAAAGTATGTTCTTCTTGTACAGTTCAAACGAGACACTTTTTTATTACTTCTGCATTTTGGACTATTACATGCACGATATGTCTTAATAAAATCCCACGCATGCACTTTTTCCATAGAAATTCTTCAATATACAGGAAGAAGAATGACGAATTAAGTGTGATCGTAGTTCGATTACAGCAGAAGATGACCAGTGAGGACACCTGAGTTTTATTCCCGCTACAGCATTTCTTTTAATTTAATTTAATTTATTTTGTGCAAAACTGGGAACTTTTGTCCTAAGCCTGTCATATTTGAGGGCCAACATGATTTGTCGATCACATTTCCTGGGGCAAGTGTGAGAAAGGTATAGGCCATGTCCTTAATTGAGGCACCAGTGATGAAACTGAGGAAAACCCGAGTCAAGATGGCAGGCAGCACGACTCGAACCCACGGGTCTTCTCATTACCGAAGTCCGCAACGTTGGCGACTGAGCCACAGGTCTTTTCTCCGTCTTTCTTTTAGGTTATCAAAGACCAGAGATTCTTACATAACCATTGTAAGTTGTGCGAAAATATGTGCAAGCTATCTTGAAATAGTGATCGGAGATGAAATAGTAGGTACGTGATAAATCAAATTGATTCATTTAAAGTGTATAGGAAGCGCACATTTTTTACAGTGTATCCCGAGCAAAGACAAAATAGAACATGAAAAGCCACAAATAACGAAGCAAAATGTTTTCCACACCAACTATAGTCTTACACGGCAAATATTCAGAAACATATAAGTTAGCAGAGGTATAATGTTGCAATTACCAGATTCTCATCTGGATGTTCATAGTAGCTGCAAAGAAATCATATTGGTTTTAATGCACCTCTTGTTCCCCTATATTTTTTTCTATACACTTTCACATTTCACAGAATAAAAATAATCAAAAAGACTTGATAATATAGCATATTTCAGCTTTGGGTCTATTCCAGTTTGTGTTGGGAGAAGATCAAAAACAAAACTGTAATACAACAAAAAATTGAAAAATATTATTTATGAATGTATTAAAGTAAAACGTTTGGTAATGATTGTACTAAAAAATATTTAAACAAAAATTATAGGAATGCAACAGTTTGAGAAATTCTCGGTAAACAACTTGCAAGTCTGTAGCCAAAATGAGAGAAAAAAAAATAAAATAAAATAAAAAGCAAGCTTTAAAGTAGTCAAGTAAAAGGTAACGAGTTGCTTTAGCAGATCTGGAAAGTTAGTCAAAATCCAGTATTCGTACAAAAGCAATTAGTCTGTCGGCCTATACCCGTCTCGAGTTAAGTAGTCAAGTAAACTCACTCACAAAATATCAAGTAAATGGTATAATATTTCTTCAATCGTTTGCCGTCATGTTTGTTAAACTCTAATTGGTTAAATTATCTATCTAAATATTAATTTTATTGTTTAACTTAAACCTACATTGCACAATATTTGCATTATCAATTGTTTAAAAAAAGTAAAAATCAAAGTATGTTTCTTTGTTGCATCAGCTATAATATCTTAGCTATCATTGCCACCCAAACAATAAATTTCCCCACTGTAGCATTCCATAATAATTTTGTTAAATCTTACTCCAATACCAAAATAAAAAGTAAGACTTACCAGCAACTAAAATTTACCCAATAAATTACATATGTATTCTAAGCTACGTTCTGTACGAATCAATTCAACACCCATTTCTAAGTCACCTACCCCTTCAATACTTAAACGCTATTGAAGCGGAAGGCTTACAAATAAATCAACCCCCAAACTAAATAAAAATTGCACCTGCCAGTAATTTATGTTACTCCAAAGCAACACACACTTGTATAAATGCAGTTCGCACCTAAAATTTCTTAGTTGTGTGTTAAACATCACGGTATTAAAATTATTAGAAAATATCAATGTGTATAGCAAAATCCCGTCACACGCAACTAAGTAACATGGTGAAGTTGCGCCGGATTTTGATCATAAAATAAGTACCAGAGTTTCGTTAGCACATCCTGTTTCTTTCTGCATTGCATACAGCTTGAGCTTTGTAACTAATGAACCAGTAGAGTTTTTGAGTTGGAAAATTTGATTTTTCTGACTGATTGATTGAATGATCGATCGATCGACTAATTGTTTGATTTCTTTCGACTTGATGTCAAAGAACATAATCTACAATCTACACACTATTTCCATGAACATAAAATTGAAATTTCCCAATAGCAATTAAGGCTGCTGTGCCATCTGGCGGATTGGATTATAGTGAAAGCTAAAAAAAAAAAAAAAACTGTTGCCATCTATGAGCAGTCTTCGGAACTAGTTGTAGAAACGAAGATAATATTTTATTTTGCTTCTCCTCTCGTCACTCCTCTCGAATAGTGTTCAGTTTAGTTTAGGTAAACATTTCACTTCTTACAGTCAGTGCTTGAGAAGGCGCGGGATGACATCCCCGTATATCAAGAAACGACTTTTCGGCGCGGGATGACATCCCATTGAATTAAATATTAGTACTTTAAAACTACTTCCTTTTTCCGGATAAATATAATTAATTCACGCTTTATGGGCCGACTTTCCAGATATGCAAGAAAATTTATTAGCTGGTTAAATAATAATAATATATTTCGATAAACAGTCTTATCAATTCAACAAACAAATGAACTAAAATTCTCACTTTTCACTTATTTAATACGTAATATTCTGTATATCGTCGATAGTTCTGCATTTCTACGCACTACAGATAAAAGTACTGAACATCCACCATTAGTTCACCCAATTTATCATTACTTATCCTGGAGTTATTCCATGTTCAGAATTCTCTCTCTCTCTCTCTCTCTCTCTCTCTCTCTATGTATATAAGTTTGCAGGGATAAATTTAAACAAAGAAAGAGAAATTAATAATGGCGGGTAGTAGTAAAACAGAGGGAGAAAAAACGTATATATGCAAATTTACGTGAACTCCACCATTAATTCTGAACCTGATGGCGAATTTACTTGAACTCCTTTGATTTCATCATCATCATATTCAGCCGTTTTCTATCCACTGCTGAATGAAGGCCTCCCCCTTTTCTTTCCACATATCTCGGTCTGCTGTTATCCTCATCCATGTAGCTCCTGTAAA
>JAGDQP010021866.1:0-31193 GCA_022664845.1 Lepisma saccharinum | reverse complement strand
TTCGGAAGGTTGTGGGTTTGATCCCAGCGTCCGACCATCCTGACCGAGGTTTTTCCTCAGTCACGCCAGGCAAATGCCGGGATGGCACCTGCAAAATACTCCCTGGCCGACACCTTCCCGAATCAATTTCTTGTCCTATTCCGGCCTGAGCCTTAAATGCCTAAGGCCGGAATTCAGTGGTTGAACGTTGGCGTGGGAATAGGAGGTCGTGGGTTCGATCCCAACGGCCGAGATCCTGAATGAGGTTTCTCCAGGTTTTTCCTGTCACTAGGCAAATGCTGGGATGGCACCTTCAACATAAGCCCTGGCCGAGACGTTCCCGCACCCCCTTTCCTTTCCTGGCCTGTGCCTTAATGTCATCAATAAAATTCATAAAAAATAGACGCTATGTGCTATATTTGAAACTTGTTTATGAATAAAAATAAGTAATTAAAACAGTGTTTTCAGATTTAGTAAATATTTTGCTCGCAAACTTTTAGTCAGCTCTTGAAAGCCCCATGAAAGCTATGTTCGGCTACAAGCTTGAAGAGCTTATGTAAAGCTACAAAGTAGCATCTAATGAAGCAGTACTCAAACTTTTTCTGTTCCCGCCACACTATCCTTTGTAGTGCGTTCCCGAGGCACACTAATATATACGAGTTGGCTACAATGCGGGAGAATTGGTCACTAATTGTAAGGCGTAAACAAAACCCATAATTTCACTTAAAATAAACATGTTTGGGCTCATGAATATATTTTTTTGTTCCTTTTTTGCAATAAATATTCAGTGAAATTATTTGAATTTCTCTTACCAGCAAAACCACAAGATCTCAGAAGTTTTGCGGCACACCGGCTGAGAACCACTGACCCAGAGTACCCAGATCCCCCACCACCACTTGAAATTAGCGTCCATTTTTCCTATTGCGACTTGCGAGGAAACAAGAACAACCTTGTACATGTGTGAAGAAATAAACAGTGAAACACACACAAACATAAAGAAAGAAAGAAAGAAAGAGAGAGAGAGAGAGGGAAGGGAGAGAAAGGAACGAAAATATTGCCTTTCGTTTAGTTGGAGAAAAAAATCATCGATGGTTGTTGCTGTGAGTTCTTCTCGATGATTTCTGACCAACCACAGCTAAAGAAAATCATCGATTATTATTCTGTCTTGCAAGCAGAGAATGACGTAATTACTAATTTCTGACCTATCCACGCTTCTAAAAAGTTTTGCGATTATTCTCTGTGGAACATGACGTAATGAGATATGCCGAACCAATCAACATGCTTGAAAATGATCGATTATGTTTTGCGCGAAAATATCTCACTGGCAAACGATGAATCATCGTTGGAATGGAAAATGTCTCGATTCAGAAGGAAAGGAAAATATCTCACTGCCAACCGATGAATAATCGCCAGAATGGAAAATGTCTCGATTCAGAAATGAAAGCTGAGCGGAGTGACCTTGTAGACCTGCGCCTGTCCTTTCTTCTCCCTTTGAAAGAGCTGGGACTGGGAGGGATGAATTAGTTCCGTTGGAATTGTTCGGCTTCGATGGCCGAGATAGAGAGGGAGGACAAGAGGGGAAGACGTCAGTGTGCAAGTTTCCGCGGGGAGAAATTCGTCGCTTTGTGACGTCATAAAAGCAAAGGAAATCCTTTACACTGAAACCGAATGAATAATCGTTGGAAAACAGAAAGTCTCGAAACATTCGAGATATTCAAATAATCGAATGAATCGATTATAACTATTCGATTATGCCCATCACTAGTACGAAACGACGGAAGGCAGGTGATAGGAAAGAGGTAAGATCAACTTCCATGTATCAGCAAAAATATAAGCTGTACTTCTGATCGTTCAAAATAGTGAAGGTTAGGTTGGATTGGGTTAGCGTTTGGTCGTCCGTTTGTAGTAAAATATAGAAAATTCACAGGGAAGAAATGGATAATTTGCTCGTTTGTGTGGTTGATACTATAGTAATGCAAAGAAGGAATTGTTAATAATAAATGTGAACATATAAAAATATATTTTGTAAAGGTACATGACCGCACCTAACCTACACGTTCGTATGGTCACTTAAGATAATCTACGAAACGTGCAAGAAAACAAGTTTGTGATGTGCGTGTTTTCAGTGATTTTGTTTTTGTTTTAGTGATTTTAAAATTGGTCCGTCACTGCTATAATAATGCCATAAAAAACAACGAAAGTTGAGTTTATTTTAATGTATAATCGGTGATAAACATGGAACTATTTGGGAAGCGGATGGAACTACTTGGCGGAAGATTACCGCATGATTGGATTGTGGGAAAGTTACGAGCATTTATATTGTGAACATTGCTACAGGTGTACAGGAACATTGTCCTGGATGGGAGTTAACAGTATTACACCTTGTGAAACAATACGGTGATACTGAGGAAAATCTTTGAAACTGTGTGAAAGTTATGGATTAATAAATCTAACAACAAATTGCAGAAGGTGTGGTAAGCTTTGTTCCGACGAAAAGAATCTGTGACGTATATGAGAAAAAGTGTAAAGATACATGACCGCGCCTAACTTTACCTAACCTCAACGTTCCCATGGGCATTAATTTAAGAGATCTTCGAAAATGCAAGAAAGCTATTATTAATCATAAATATGAACATATGAAAATATATTTTGATAATATACATGACCGCACCAAACCTTACCTAACCTCCACGTTCCCATGGACACTAATTTAAGATAATGTACGAAAAATGCAAGAAAGCAAATAATAATAATAAATGTGAACATCCCCACCCTGCGCGTTAACCGAACGACTGGACGTAAAAATTGATGATTTTAAATTTTCGTAGCTTTCATCAAGCTTTTAGTCGAAAACCCGACGGACGACCAACTTCGTAAGTAATGCCTATCTTTGCTTAACGGCTCTAGACGTTCCAAATCGTATTGGAAATGATGTACTGAATATGGTTATTTTTCGGCCAAAGAGCATCCGAATTTTGTATTTCTTTTCCTATGGTACAAATAAAACTGGAGGGTGATTGGTTTTCTGCGAATAGTGACAGCACCAGTTTGCTACCAATTGAGAAAAATTCTGACTGATGACTTGAAAACATGCTCAATGAGTAGAGGAATGAGCGAGATTGGAGTTTAAGTTAGTATTAACACCATACAAAGAAAAAAACTGATATTTCTATCCTATTAACAGATCTGATCAGATAGCTAATACACCAGTTTCCGGCCACAGTGAATTACTTTATACTATTGCCATATGTGCGCTCTGTTCCATTCATTACCTTGTCTATAATGGCACTAGTTCCATAGAGGTGTGAACTTTCGTAATACATTAATTTTCCACTATCTTGTACATCTGATGATTCAATTACGCTGTGGTCACCTCCATACCTATGTTACACATTCGTGGCATCGACTTCATTGACTGGAAATCCCTTCGAAATCTCTAGTTTTACAATCTAGCGTACTTGCATCCATGTATTGCGAGCGGCCGTTATGTAATACTCCGTGCGCGTCTTTAATAGTCTTTCACTGTTCGCACATCTCATTAAAAGTGATTTCAAGCGGAAGAAGATTCATGTACACACAAACTAATGCCATGTTAGGTGTCATCCTTTGCATCTTGCCATTGCCATGACTGACACTTTCTAATTCCCGCCCTCAAGTTAGATTCCGCTATTGCAGATAGTTCCCTCCTCTTCACTGCCCTTGCTGCTTCATTCTACAATGATTGTAGATGGCATTCTTACCGTACATGGATTCCCAATGTTCACGGATTCCACATCTCTCGGACCATATCATTTCTTACGCAAATTTTACCATTTAGTTCAGCCCTCTATCTAATTTAACCATTTATAATAATCACAGACACTTCTGTAAACATGGAACGACAGCCAACAATCAAAAAAATGTTGCAAGACACATGCGGCATTACTATTTCGATACTGGTAGATCTACTCTTTTCTTGATTTACACAGCAACATATCGACTTGATAACTAACAGTTCGATGCGCTTACTTGAGCAGTTGTTTACTATCGCCGGACCAGACCAAAATCACAAAAATTACCTCCCACGTTCGCTGCTTTTTCCTTGTATTGTCTCAGCGACTGACCAAGGGCACTTGGAGGTTAGGTCCGGTGTTTTTTTTTTTCCTTCTGCACAGTGACTAATCAAGCGCACTTGTAGGTTAGGTAAGTCAGTGTTTTTTTTTCCTTCTGCACAGTGACTAATCAAGCGCACTTGGAGGTTCGGTGTTTTAACAGCGAAATACACACACCTTTCACTTACAGTGAATGCCACGTTGCCTTTTCCCACGATGGAAATAGTATGTTCCTCTTCTCTTCAATATATTCAATTCGTTTCCACACTTACCACAAACTCTTCGCCTCTTTAGTAGACCATGTCTTTAATACAATCTCAACATCTTCCCCTCGCCATTTTTGTACGATAAAATTAACGCAAGAAATGTCACAACCATCACAAACACGCGCCATTTGAACACTACCGGCTCTAACTCGACGCCAAATAGTTCCTTCCGCCAGCAGTGCACCTTAAATCATCTACAAAACTAACTCAAAAACATTATTAGTCACTTTTAATGTTACCCACATTGCACTTCCACTCGCTTCTCATCAGAAAGACAAGTAAATTGCCTCCATTGATCCTGTGAATTTCTTAAAATTGGTCCGGCGATAGTGAACTTAACCCCTTACTTGCTCTTTATAGATTTACAGAAATTAAGAACTGAGTAATTTCTTACATTAGCTTCTCCTGCCGTAGAACACAGAACTCCTCAAAATGCTATGTTTTGCTTCCTATAAGCATGAAAGACACAGAAATGCGTGCAAAATCGAAAAAAAATAGTGCCTATCCTAGCTTCAAGTAGCCTCATCCACTTAATCAATGGTCAGCACTTTTGAGTATGTCCATCGCTAACCGGGGACTGCGCCGCCCAGCTCCCTTCGGACGCACCATACCACCCTTGCATTTGTATACATCCTAGCTTTAGCCTTATCCACTTAACGTACAACGCCATACAACAGAAGGAACTAATGTAATCTGTAAAACCTTCATCTCCCCTAAAATTGAAATTGCTCTCCAGTTCCGAACATAGCTAGTATTTCAAATAAATATCATATTGATTCTGTTCTGAACCTTTTTCTTACTATAGTCCAAAGAAGAATACCATCACTACGTAGCTTAAGGAAGCCCGAGCTATCCGTTCGTGGCCTCCACGTTCCCTCTTCTCGTCGCAAGCTGGCACATTTGTTGTACTTATGAAACTTAAGGGCAAACACAAGCCATAAGAAGCAATGTTATAAACTATTTCGATAGTTGCTACTAAACGACTTAAATTTAAGAAGTGTAATTTCAGTACATAATAGATATAACATTAAGCAACAACTTATATCTGCCTATATTAATATGTAAAGAAAATAAAAATAATTTTTAAAGCCTATGTTCGGTTTCACAGAGTCGTCGCTAGATGCCGCAAGAGGGATCACTGAACATAGCGATGGGACGTATCTACAGAAATACAGTATAAAGAAACGATCAAAGGTAATTGTCTGGATCAAATGAAAGAGGAAAGTAGTCTAATTGTGTTTAAAAGACGTTTATTCACCTTACAACTGAACTCTGGATCCTTAAATGAAGAACGTTATTCATTTACATCCATTTTTAATACATTTTACATATTAATTTAGTAATACAGGGTATCCCACATAAAACCGGTACGCCTCACGCTCGAGATTCAAGTAACACTTTAACAGTAACAATGAACTAACTAAAAAAGAATAGATAATAGTAACGTTAAAAAACATGCAATTACCTGTTTATAAGAGATGCTGGATGTGGTGGCCATGGGCATCCAGGTATCGCTGGCTTCGTTTGATGACGTTACCAGCAACACGCTGTAATTCTGCAGGCGTGAATGTTAATTTCTCTAGTAATGTTCTGTTTAAGATAGTCTATTGTGCGAGGATTGTCAGCATACACTTTGCTTTTCAGTGTGCCCCATAAATAAAATTCACAATGTTAAGTCCGGGGACCTTGGAGGTCAGAGGGCTCTACTGACAAGTCTGTCTTCAGGGAACATGTTGGTTATATGGGCTATACTTTGTTTGGACGTGAGCGGTTGCTCCATCTTGTTGGAATACTGTATACAGCTTCTCTGCATCTGTTAATTGTGCATAGGAAGAGTCAATGATCTCTAGATATCTGTCACTGTTTAAGGTGTCATTGAAAAATATGGGGCCAATAATGCGCATGCCGGACAACGCACACCAAACATCTATCTTCTCTGAGTGGAGAGGTTCTTCATGCAGAATATGTGGGTTGTCCTGCGTCCAGTATCTGCAATTATGGGAGTTTATATAACCTGACAAATGAAACCAGGCCTCATCTGACATGAAGTAAAACAAGGGGTCCAAGTAACCTTTAGCAATTGATGTTAACACCAGTTACAATAATTATCTCTTTTTTCCTGATCCTCAAATTTTAACTCTTGCGCCACACGCACATTAATTTCATTTCTTTTAGTTCACGATGTACGAGTTACACCAACCTGCTGCGATAACCTCCTTACCGACTTGCGGGGACTACTCGTAATGCCCGTGCGAATTCTGTCTATAGTTTCAGGGGTCCTCACTGTAGGTCGCCTATTCCTCTGCATATTCTGAACGGATCTTACAGCCCTCCATTTCTTGTACAGATCTTGAATAGTGCTGGTCGTGGGGAGTTTCCTACCAGGATACTTCGCTTGAAACATTTCTTTACATTCCCTGATGGAGCCTGTCTTTATATAAAATTCCACAATATCAATTCGCTGTTCTAATGCTAACTGCACCATTTCTGTCACAAATGTTCCTTGTTATCACAAGCACTGATTCAACACATTGCAACAACTCAGCAATACGAGCTTTACACAACAACTGACGCGCGAACACACAGCTGCACTCAACTTTCCGATAAAATGCAGTGTAGCCAACTTTCGAGACAGTGTTGTCACTTCACAAGCAATTTGACTAGAGATGATTAACCGTGAGGCTGGTATACCAGTTTTATGTGGGAAACCATGTAGTTTGGAGTATCAATGGCTGTTTGCGAATTGCTTTCGTTACGATTGTTGAACGATATCTGCAATATAGATGGATTGCATTTGCTTTACGTTTCCTAATAACTGGAAATATATTTGATTCACTTCTCATGTATAACGTTTCACTCGATACGATTATTTACTCTTTAGCGCATATACATCTAGCTAACTCACTCGGCAAAAGTGATATTGAAAAGTAATCTCAGTTCTAAAGAGTAATTATCTCGTTAACAAAACTGGCGAAAGAGAATGACGAACTTATAGTGTTGCCATTTAAAAGCTTTTTTCAATCAGAAAATAAGTTGATTTTAGAATCACAATGGCATTCAGTACCTTACAATATCTCAAATTCTATAAAGGTAACGATATAACGGTACATCTAAGGAGTAAAAGAAATTTAAACATAAGGTCAATTTCGTCAAAGTGGTCAGACTATAGAGATAAATTTTTGACATCGTAAAAGGGCCAAGCAAGGGTTGCAAATTTTAAGCAATAAAATAATCAGTTCGGTGAAAGGCCACAATTATCCAAATGATAAAATCACTAACATAGAGTTAAAGGTAATAAATCAAAACGATAGCAAACCATGTTTACTAGAAGGCAGAAAATGGTAGAAATATATTTGAAGTGGATACAAGTGCTGCAGTGAATATATTATCTGGAAAATGTTTCATCAAGCAAACAAAGGAGAATTACAACAGGAGATAACATTTCCATTACATACAGTAAATGGTCAATATCTACACATCATAGGCACAGTGAAGTTAACTTGATGAGTTTCAAAATTTTCAGGAGTTAATCTTCTTTATATTGAAAAGTGATATAGACTATCCATTACTGGATAGAATAGAAGTAGTATACAACAGTTGTGGCCTTATTAGAAAAATTATTTTTAAATATGAAGACCAATGTCAGTGGTTCAAGGCGAATCAAAAACGTTTATAAATACTACTTTAAGTGTGGAAGATTCATCAAGTTTAAAAGATCAATTACTTGATTTTAAAGATGTTTTTGAACCAAACATTAATAAACTGGTAAATAATTACGAAGTTAGAATAGATTTGTTAGAAAATTCAACACCTGTATTTCGAAAACCATATAAAATACCTTATAGTTTGCAAGAAAAATTACGGCAAGGTCTAAAAAACAAAACCTAATTGCTCCAATTCAATATTCTGACTGGGCCACTCCGATAGTGATAATACCAAAGAAAAATAGTTCAGGAATTAGAATATGCACAGACTATAAGGTTACTATAAATAAATGCGTACAGAACATGTCGTATTCTATGCTAACCATGGAAGATATATTATCCAAAATTCAAGGTACAACCACCTTCGTAGTTTTAGATCTCAGCCAAGCGTTTCTGCAGTTGATGTTGGATAAAGAAGCACGAAAAATATTGGTTATTAATACGCCCTGGGGGCTATACGAAAATCGATGGTTACCTTTTGGTTTGTCAGATTCCCCCTTCGGTTTCCAACGTTTCATGGATTCCACGTTTGCTGACTTTCCATTCGCCCAAGCGTTTTTGGATGTGTTCATAAATGCTGGAAAAGTTTCGTAAACTAAACATTAGAGTAAGTAAATGCCAATTTTTCGCTACTTGTGTGGAGTATTTGGGTAATTCCATTTCTCAAGAGGTTTATAAGCCTTTATCCAAACATCAGGAAGCGATAGCTGAATGCCCAGTGCTACAGAATACACAACTCAAATCTTTCTTAGGTATGGTTACATATTTGTCGAGACATTTGCCTAACCTGAGTTCTCGTATACATCACGTAAATATGTTGTTAAAGAAAGATGCGAATTTGGCGTGGACAGAAATCCAACAACATGAATTTGAACAGATCAGATCTGCAATAGCCAACTGTAAAAACTTACCGATATCCAATCCCAAAGAAGTAGTGGTCATAACAGATGCGAACCCTTACGAGCTGGGAGTTCAGTTATGTAATAAAGAGTCAGGTGGCAAACTCAAAACAGATTTTTGTGCTTCTGCTGCACTAATATCGGCACAATCTCATTATTCTGTTTTAAAAAGAAGCGATCGGTTTAATATTTGCATTGAAAAGTTCCACAAGTATTTATACGGTAGATTTTTTATCGTATGGACCGACTCAAAACCGGTCCAAATGATATTTGGTGCTAACAAAGCTCTTCCGTCTAAAGCTCATCCTCGTTTACTCAGATGGGCATTGATTTTATCAGGCTACGTTAATAAGATGCGTTATTCTAAAAATGTGCAGATTGTCGACTGTCTGTCAAGACTTCCTTTAGCAGAGGAAATCGACGATCTATCTTCATCCGAGCAATATGTAATAAATATAAACAAAAATTTAGTACGCTAAAGGATATGCAAATTACAACGCAACAAGATGCTATATTACACAAATTTTATGAGTAAAAATACTCTAGGTGGGCCTCGTTGTTTACCTAAAGAATTGCAAAATGATACGTATCATTTTTTTTTCTTTTTTTTTTTCATTTAGAAAGACAGCAGAATTAAATTGTCAACATCAATGCCTGTTTTGGGAAACACGTTTAGTCGTACTAGAAGTTTACAGAAAACAAATTTTGGATCGTATTCACCAAAATCACTTAGGGATTTTAAGAGCAAAACAGATCATGCGCACATATTATTGGTGGCCGCATATGGAAGAGAAGATTCAGTCCTAGCTGCATTTATTGTCAGGCACAGAATAAGCAAAAGCCTAGACTGTATTATCAGTCATGGAGAAAAGAAAGCAGACCTCTGAATTGGGTACATACAGGTTTCTTCGATTATGCTGGCCATAAATATTTAATAATGGTAGATAGTTTTTCAAAATGGGCTCAAATATAGTATGTGAGAGTGAGACACAACACGGCAGAGGAAACAATCCAGAAATTATAAAAAAAATTCAGTTATCCGTTGGTTCTGGTTTCCGACAATGGGCCACCATTTCAGAGTTGGAAATTTGAAAAATTGTGTATGCAAAATCATATTAAGTTTATTCACTCAGCTGCTTTACCATCCATAAAGCAATGGGCAGGTGGAAATAGCAGTGCAGGACATTAAATAAAAAAAAAGATAGAGAGAGAGAGAGAGAGATTGAAACGCAGATTTCAAGAAAATCCAAATTCTAATTGGAAACAACTCATTAAGGACAACCGACGGGATATTCGTTTTGCGCATACTCCACTTCTTTCTGGTAAATCTCTTTCAGAAGTAATGTATTCTTTTACTCCAGATTCGAGATTTAGTAGCTCACATAGGCAGATACTTGTGAGTAGTCATGATAGTACAGAGAAACTGTTACTTCCAGTTAAACTGGAAGCATGGTGTGGTGTAAAAATTTGCCTAATAAACAACCAAATTACGTTCCAGCTAAAGTTTTGGGGTATCAAGTGAATCGCCAGCTGCAAGTACATATAAATGGGCATACACGTATGGTTAATTATGATCAAATACGATTCAAAACGCCCTCACAAAATGATGAAAACAGCTTAGAAAATGCATTAGGATGGAATGATATAGATAAGGGGTTTCCAACTGGTGGCCCGCCAAGACTTTTCCTGCGGCCCTCGAGGTCAGTTTGAAAAGTAAATTAACTTATTGACCAAAGTAAGTGTGTCTTCCGATAAGAACGTTTTATTTTCCCTCTAAAATTCCGGCTTCCAGGACGAAAGTAAAATACTAATATATTTCGTCCTGGTCGAAATTATTTAATACCCACCGAAGAAAGATTGAATGGTATTGGTATCCAATTTTTAAAAGGTGGATGGTCGGATTTATATATTTCAAACATTGTGTAATCAGTTAATCAAAGTATTTCTGTGTGCTTAGAACTCTTAGGTGGAATGAACTAATCGCCCGAGGTATTTGCACTTAATTTCTCAACAAGTGGTTCGGGTCACCTGTTTTCAGTGCTAAGTCAATCAGATGTGTTTAGCAAAGTAAGTTAGGAACAGACATACCTAACATGTCTGTTATAGGAGCTTAACATACTTCTTATACGGCTTCACTTGAACTTTCTAAGGCGAAGAAATCTTTTTATGACTGATAGTTTAAAAAATCCGCAATAGAAATGGCAAAGGCTTTTGGAGAAGATAACTACGTTTGACTCGGGATGATTTTTCAGCCAAATAAGAATCACTTGATCTTTGTTCTCTTCACGGAATCATAAAAGCGAAGGACATGTATAATGAACTTTAAAAAACATCCGTGGATAAAATCGAGGGGTTCGATAAGTGTTCATGGATTGCCGCAGATGGTGCAACGCTATGGCATAAGAAAAATATGGGTGGTACCTTCCACTTCATTTTTTTTTTTTTTGTGGAAACTATACGTGTTTTTAAGGGACCGTATTTTTTTTGTTTTGTCGAAAAGACATATTGCGCCAAATAATTGGTCATCAAAGACGGCAAATACAGTTTATGAATTGTGGGGGGAAGGGGGACTGTTTCACGAAAGTACTTGTGCAACTTTTCAGTCTTCACTTTGCATTTTCGGAGGACTGCCTCAAGAGCGCTAATCTTCCGTTATAAACTCATGTTCTCATTCAGTCGCTTTTTTAAACATTTTGTTCAAGAAGTATGATTATAACAGACAGTAACCGGACTTTTGAAACCCAGAGGTAGGCAACAAAGCGACAGTAAACATAAAGATTATTGCAGAAGGTTAGCGATCTCCAGACAGCCCTCTGGAAATGTAAACTGAAGAGTGAAAAGTTGCACAGTACTTTCGAGAAACAAGCCCTTGTTCATTTATCATGCTGTCAGCGACTACTATTAGAAGAAGTTAAAAAGCTTGAGTTTTCTGGATTCGCTGAAAATGTCAGAGAAATTTTGGATGAGTTTAACACCATGTTTAAATATTTTGAGCAATTAAGAACTAGCATCCATTTACTTAGCAGAACTATGTAGCTGTTAATATCATCATCTTCTCTTCAATTTAAATTTTGTGATGTGCAAAGTGATGTATTCATTGAGAATGAACAAGAAAAGGGGTAAGACTTTTCCAATAAGCGCTTTCCAAACCTTCGTACATTTTACAAGGAATGATATCAGTGTTTATTAGCATAACATATACATATGTGAAAGTGCTTTTTCAGCTATGAAATTTATCAAGAACCGTTTCAGAAATCGTCTCACTTATTATTCACTACTACATCTCCTGAGACTTGCACCGACATATACTATAGAAGTAGACATTCCTACTGTGGCAAATGCAGCAAATCAATCTCAATTCTCACACTGATAATCTACTGATTGATAATAATTTATTGTGAATAAGTGTAGCCTTTAAGATCCAAAGTATATTCTGTAAATTTAAATTAATCAGTAACTATGATGCTTATAGTGAAATAAATTTTAATTTTATAATTTTGGTTTGAAAGTCGAATATTTTTCTATCGGATTTCACAAATCTAGTTTAAGCAGCAGGTAACTGAGAATTCTTGCACAAAATCTTACAAGATCGTATATATAGAAAGAAAAAAACTTGTTAAAATCTTTCAAGTGACTACATGTTTTCGACGTTTTTTAACTTAAATTTTGTGCTTATAATTTACGACCTTTTAATTTAGAAGTTCTTTAAACTTCTTGATTTAGGTGCGGGCCGCCACTTAACTCCTGTATTTCACTGTGGCCCTCGCGCTGTAAGAAATTGGAAACCACTGATATAGATCATAAATTTTCTGAGTTTTCCGCATACAGGGATAAAGCGGAAGATGACAACGATATAAAACCCTGTTCACCTTGCCGCAAGTTCAGTAGATTCAGAATAGGGCCTACCTGAAAAACATTCCTTGTGTGAAAGCTATTAATTGGACATGACAACAGCAAAGCCAAATCATTCAATAATTTAATTGTTTTCTACTTGAAACTTTTAGTGAAAGTGATACCCTTAACGTGTGCTATAATCACTGGAACTAAAACAGTGATATATTATTTTTTTTTTCTATTTGCTGGAATACGAACAGCCACAGTCACTGTTTTGACATATGGAAAGTGAAATTACGGAACTAATGCACATTAGTATTTCTGTAATTATTGTGTAACGATATGAATATTTTTCTTGTGTTTTGTGTTTGAGGGTATATTTTTTTTATTTAAAAGGGGGATGATTGATGTAGATATGGAACTAAGGTTTTCTTCGATATTCTACTACACGGGACAAAGAACAATTCGAATGGTGAGTTCCCAAAGAGTGAAAGGAATGAACATTACAAATTACTGCCTTTTTTCTTTATTTAATTTAATGTAATGGATGCCGACTATACGATGTTAGGAAATCTGATGGATTTTATGGTAACAGTGCATTATGCGAATGTTTAATTTATTGACTTTTGTGACGCATGACTTTGTTGAAAAGCTGATAAGTGTTGCTTTATAAAATATGAGTGTAAAAGCTTATGTGTCAGAGTGCGTATACTAAAGTGTGTCTGTTAATGAAATATATGTTGACGAATATCCATGTATGAATGTATGTGGTTTTGACAATGTCAATAGCGGTTGCACCGCTCTGGGATGCAATAAAATTGAAATAAAAAAAAAAAAAATGAAATAATGAACTCCACGGACTGTACGATTCACCAGATGTAAGAATAATGACATCGCGAGGACTAAGGTGAGCAGGCTATGTAGCTCTGATGGGGGAAAAACGAAGATATTTTATTCTGGTTGGAAAATCGGACGGAAAGAGACCATTGGGAAGACAATACAGAAGAGAGTTTCGAGAAGTAGGTGTTTGTGATAACTGGCTTGATGTTGTTCAGGATACAAATGGCGAACGTTTGTTACTGATGCGATGAACTTGCGAGTTCCGTAAGCCATAGAGTTAGTTAGTTAGTCAATTTAAGAGTTTATTATGTACCCTATAAGTCTCTTTCATAGTCTTCTGGGAGGAAGTGTACGCAATAAATTTTAGCGCTATTTGCATTAAATTTGTCCTTACTTTTACATACCAAAATGAAAATCACGACATCTAACTTGTTTATTGTTAAGTCCTGTAATTTTATAGTTTGCAGTTGCATTTGTTGCGATTATTCATCATCAATGTTTAATTTGTATACACACAATACAGTATATAATATACAATACACGAAATAGATTATTTTTAAGTTCATAGTAAAGCGCACTATGATAATTTAACCTGCGTGTTCACCCACGCAGACAGAGCAGACTGCACACAGGCGTCCTAACAGTGACGCCATCTAAGGCGAACCCGCAGTTGAGCATCAGCTCGCGTAACGTTAAGGGCTTACCTAATAATACTTTATCTATCTTGTTGGTGGACAAACATCGTGTGCGTGGGTTTTCTCGAGGTTCTCCTGTTTCCTCCCACTTCCTTTATTCCACTAATTCATCCATTCGGCCTGAGCCAAAAGTTGCCTAAAGATCTTAAATAAAATTAAAAAGATCACAAAATACCGAACATAAATTTTACATCGAATTACAAAATAATAATAAGTCGATAGACAGTTCTAAATACAACAGTCGGACGACGGGTTAAGCAAATTGTAGTAGTTCGCTGAGACTCGGCTGCACGAATTCTGAACGCAAAATTCGGCACGAGCAAGGTACTTCTGGATTCCACACGTAGGGGAGAAAATAAAGTTCACAAATGTGCATAAGTTACAGAAGCCTTGAAGTGGTCGAAGACTATGTTGTAAGCAATATTTTTATTTCCTAATTTTTTGGCTCCTGCGGAAACGGACTAGATGACCAAAACCAGATTCTTTTGTCTTACTTTCTTACCAGATTCTTTTGCCTTCTTGTAAATCTACGGTTGTCAGGTTTGTTTACTGTGGCGGAGCTCATTATATGGATTAGGGTGATTGGGAGTTTAAAATGAGTAGTTTATCTTCGTTCGGTTAGAACGTAAACCTCAGCAGATCCAAGTAATCAAGTTAATTAAGGTCATTGTGGGATTCAACATTTCTTACCATTGAATTGAATTTATTTATGCATTTTAGGCATTTATGGCTCAGGCTCGAATAGAGTAGGAGAAAGGATTCGGGAAAGTGTTGACCAGGGACTAGGTTGAAGGTGCCGTGCCGGAATTTGCCAGGTGTGACAAGAAAAATCTCAGTCAGGATGATCGACTGTTGGGATCTCACCCAGGATCTTCCGAATGTTCTACCAACTAAGCTTCCTTCAGCAAAACCAGAGGCATATTTCTAGCTGCTTCTTTATTTTTTTTTATTTATTAAATGCCGACCAAGATAGTGGTGTGGTCCAATGCATCATGCCAACGCCTCCAAGCTTCCGGGTTCGAATCCCAGCTGAGGTATGGATGTTTGACTTTAGAAACTTAACAGCTAAGACATTCGAGCCAGTAATTACTAAAAATGGCCCAAATATACGAAATTTCTTTTTTATTTAACAAAGAAAAAGGAAAGAAACTAAGAATCAGTATATGTGTGTAAAGAAAGGAGGAGTGCTGACATTTGACTCACCACGCTGTCAGCTAATGCGGGTTGGTGAGCAGCCCATCCATGTTCGTTCGCTAAGCAGTTGCTTGGGTACTAACAGGCCCCACAACGTGAACGTATGGATTGGACATTAGGCGTCTACCCCGGTCGGTTCCCTTAAGTCTCAGCAAGAGGAATTAAGGAGTCTCCTCCCAGTTAGTGGCAGAAGCCTTTTGGGGCGACAGTCCCGGTTTCCCGGCCATATATATATATATATATATATATATATATATATATAGTGCAAATATTTTGAGAAGTGATAGGGGATGTCATTCTAAGTAAAAAAGTATGTGTGAACATATGGCCTGTTCCCCCTGGTTTCCGAGGTAGGGGTACCTTTTCTGCTCATGAAACTTGCTGCGTTCCGGTTAAGTGCGTATTGCACATCCTTAGGTGGTGTAAAGACGCAAATCGTAACCCATTCGAAAGGGAATGAAGTAAGCTTTCCGACAGTGTACAGATGGTTGCAAGTAAGGCTAAAGGAGGGCAAAAGTAAAAACATTTCCCTCGAAAATTCCCTTTTTGGGATAATTATAGCCTGTTATGGGGTAGAAACACTAGGGCAATCAAAATAACTGAGTGGATACCACGCTCTATGTCGAGGATGGTGTTAAAGTTTTACGTTGGTGGCATGTACAGAAGTGAAGAAAAACGTCATAATGTAACTCTACTGTAATTGCAAGAATAACTGTATTCTAATATACAGGAATACTGTAATTGCAAGAATAATTAGTGTACAAGAATAGTGTCATGCATATATCATCACAGATACATACGAACATGAAAATGCAGAAAACAATGGAGATTAGTCATCCTGACATTAGTTGCCCTAGTGACAGTGTTTCCACCCAATGACACGCGATAATTGTCCAAAAAGAAGGGAATTTTCAAGGGAAATTTTTACTTTACCCCTCTGCTGTTTCCCTCATTTGGTCTTACTTGCAATAGTTTGTGCACCGTCGGAAAGCTTACTTCATTCCCTTTCTAATGGAGTATGACTTGCGTCTTTACACCACCCACAAGGTGTGCTATACGCACTTAACCGGAACGCAGCAAGTATTATGGGCAGAAGCGGTACCCCATTATCCTGGAAACCAGGGGGAATAGGCCATGTGTTCACATATACTTTTTTTTGCTTAGTATGACATCCTGTCCCCTCCCAAAGTATTTGCACTTCCTCACCGGACACCAATATATATATATATATATGAGCTCCTGCGTAGCCTAGTCGGTAACGCGCTCGACTTCAGTGCGAGCGGTCCCGGGTTCGATTCCCGATGGGGGCTCAAATATTTCGGTGTTGACCCAGCATCGTGAGGACAATTGGGGAGCTGCTGTGAATAAAAGACAGTGGCGATCACAGTGAGAGCTTCGGCTCTCCTCTCCCAACCCGTCTGGTCAGCGTGGGAGCAGTAGACCAACTCCTCCCTTCGGGGAGAGGCCTCATCCACTAGTGGATTGAATATGGCTGTGATTTATTATATTATATATATATATATATATATATATATATATAATGGTAAAACTGGTAGAAAAAAAGGACATACATGGTAGATTCTTGAGACAGCTGTACAATAACATCACAAACACAATAGAAAAGAAGTACATTTCGCAAAAGCATTTTCAACTGGTAAAAGAGAAAATGGACAGGTGCGGGACTGGTGTTAAGGAAACGCCATATTGTCAACAGAATGGAGGTTGACAGTGTGGCCAGGTTATGGAGGCGGGAAAATGACTAAATGGGATGGAGAAAACACCAAATGGAGAAGAAAGTGCGAAGGTTACTAGGAGCAGGTATGGGGCTTCCTAAAGGAATAAGAGGGTATAGAATCGGAGGGGATTGGAAAATAATAATAATAAAGATGGGGAGAACAAAGAAACAAGTAGAAAAATAGAGGAAAAGTGCAACTAGAGACGGAACAAAGGGGCCGGCCGGGTGGTCGAGCGGTCTGCGGCGGTAGGCTATCGACTCAACGGTCCCGAGTTCGAGCCCCGGCAGGGTCATGGGTGTGGATTTTAACACTTAACAGCTAAGGGCAAATCGTGACGGGCCGAAGTCCAAAGTTACTGACCTGGCCCATATAAAAATAAAGTTTACCAAAAGTTTACGGAACAAAGGGGAGAAAGGATGAAGACACTGCGCTGCAGAGAGTTGCAAGCAGTTGAGGCCGGGTTCATGGTTGGCGGAAAGGATCGAGACGTACGTCTGCTCCCATCTGTTTCTAACTGTGGCAAGTGAGTTAGGGTTCAGGATTCTGTCTCGAAAGGTTTCGTCAAGGCTGCAGCCGTGATAGGAAGAGTGTTCAGGTATGAGGAGGTGCGGAAATTGAGATTTGGAGTAGCGATGGTTGTTGATGCGGAATGTTAGAGGAGTTTGGGTTTCGCCAACGTAGAAGGCGAAACATAGGTTACAGAGTAGGAGATAAACAAGGTTGGAAGATATGCAACTGCCGGGGTGTCGGAAAGAGTACTTCTTGTGAGTGACAGGATGTACAAAGTAGATACCGGGATCAAAAATAAGACAGGTTTTGCGGTGGGGTTTATTGCATTTGCCAGGTGTGTGGGGAGGGGGCGGGATCGAAAACTGTGTACCAAAGACCTCCGAATCTACGCGATTCTCACCAGAACTGGACCAATCACGGCAAACCGGTCGAACGGCGCGAAGCAGTTGTGGTATGATGAGTTGGACTTTGTGAGTACAGTCATAGACCTCATAATAGATAGACTTGTCATGTTTCCCCATTTCTGGCTGCGCTAAAACTGATGGATTTTTGTTCAGAGCACGTGATTTTGAAGCCATCCGCTAGGTAGCTCTTCCAAAGACGTCATATTCTACTATGAGGTCTATGGCAGAGCTACCTAGCGGATGGCTTCAAAATCACGTGCTTTGAACAAAAATCCATTAGTTTTAGCGCAGCCAGAAATGGGGAAACGTGATAAATCTGTCTATTATGGTACAATGAAACATCGTTTACCGTGGTGATGGCAACCCGACTGGAATTTGGGCGTTTGAGCGCGGGATGATAGTTTGTGCTAGACTAATGGGGAATGCAATTTCGGTAGTAGTCGTGACATTGAACTTTGCTCACTCCATAGTGCCAACGGTGAACCGTGCGCTCATTGAAGGTATTACGACCCATCAGGGACAATGCAGTGGCCGCTGACGGATGCTGAATGATCGCAACCGGTGACGTCTGGGCAAACAACAACAGTGCGTGATCTGACAGCTAGAATCAATGCACAGCGTTCCAGGAACATGTCTCAGACGTCACTACAGTGCAATTTGGTCTCCATAGGGTATCGCAAACGAGGACCGACACGTGTGCCTCTACTAATCGCTTCCCGTCGTTGTCGGTAACTCATATGGGCTCGGAAACACGTGGAGGACTGGGAAAGTAGTATGATCAGATGAGTCACGTTTCCAATTGGCACGCGCGGATGGTAGAGTCTTAGAGTGGTGTTGAGCCCATGGACTCAAGTTATCAACAAGACACTTGATATAGACATCACTTTGAAAAGCAACACCCTTACCACTTCCGTTTGTAGTGGCCGAGGGTTCTTAACCACAACCTGTGGCAACCCTGCTAAGAACCATCTGTCCACAACGCACAGCTAGGCCCAAATCCCCTATGCGCGGACGGGAAAATGTTCATAAATGTTAAAAGCCAACTACATTCATCGTGGATTAATTTAGAAAAACACAACGACTGTAATTGCATTCTGTAATACAAGTTGAGATTAGGTTGCATGACAAGAATCCATTCAGAGTACCTGGGGCGAAGGAGTTGATGTCCGTGCTATTTATTATAGATGTTGAACAAAGAAAGGAAAGTATTTTTTGAAGTATTCTATGTCGTGCTTTTGTAAGTGTTTTATTATTATTCTTATTCTGATACGTTTCCTTGAATTGTATGTATATCTGATATGTTTCAGGGACATGGTTTAACACGCATGTATAGTTTCATCTTGTGGTTTTGCTAAAGGAGTTGCATGCAAGTTATGTTGAGGTTCGCATGTGATTGTCCTACAATGCATATGGTAATTAAGCACGTTAGTTAAGTGGACAATGATTGAAACCTCATCATTGACCTGCACATATTATGAATATATAAAATCACGAATGTGTATTTGTTTTATTGGTACAGATACACTTTAGTAGTTACGTGTATTTTTTTATAGCAGATTGGGTCTTAGTTTAACTAACGTAGCAGTGGCGCATTCTTCATTTTGAACCTTACACTTGCTGTTTATGGAGTCAAAAGTTCATCTTAGTTACATTGAACGTGTGCATGACATATAAGAAGTAGTGATGAATCGTTTCACAAGTTTCCATGATTCAGTACGGATGATGAGTCAACAAATCAAATGAGACCTAACCTACCATTAGTTAAGCAGTTGCGTTGCGAATAAATACACATTGGTTTTGAGGTCGATAGTGGAGCTTCAGTTAGTGTTGCCAGCAATACAATATATCAACGTTACTTTCGTCATTTGGCATTGCAGCAATCCAGTTGCACCTTGAGAAGTACATCAAATAAGTTATTAACTGCTAGGGGCGAAATTTCTTTAAAAGTGGAAGTTTATGGGAATTGGGAAAGTACATATACTTCCATTAGTTATAGTAGCTGACAATTTTCGCAGTCCAGTTCTTGGTCGTCAATGGCTTAATGCCTTATGGCCAGTTTGGAGAACAGCTATGTTTCACGCAAATTTAGTTTATGCGAATGAAATAGTTTGTTCAATGATAAAATCGCCAGATGAATTAGCCAATACTATTTTTCAATCATTTTCTTCGGTCTTCGTTAGTGACATTTCAAAACCAATCACAGGTTATGCTGTACATTTACCAGTGAAACCAGATGCTATTCCCATCTTCAGAAAAGCATATTCAGTACCGTGTCATTTAAGGGAAACAGTTAAAAATGAATTGGAAAAATTGCAATCTCAAGGTGTACTTTATCTACTAGATAGTTCAGAATGGGCTACTCCACTAGTTGTTGTACGTATATATGTATAAAATCCATTACCTAAGATCGAGGACATCATAAATAAGTTACATGGTGCTAGATCTGACTGAGACAGGCTCTTCAACTTCAGGTACACCAGCTTCTCGATAGTTCCTTGGTATATCAACTCCATGGGGAAATTTTCAGCCTTCGGGCTAAACTGTGCTGCTCAGGTTTTTCGACGTTTCATCGATACTTTAACGCAAGGAATACCTGGGGTAATTTGTTATCCAGACGATGTCTTAGTTTATGCTTCAGATCAGTAAGAATGCTTTGAACGAGTGCAGATGGTTATGAAACGTTTTGAACAGGCTAATGTTAAAGTAAGGAAGAAAAATGACATTTTGGTGGGAATAAAATCTCTTATTTAGGTCACGAAGTTTCTGCTAATAGTGAATCAGTTTCTTCCCAGAAAATGAAACGAATTCTAGATTGTCCAGTTCCTACATCTACATCAAATCCTTTTTTAGGATGGTAGCTTTCTACCATCGTCATATTCCGTCTCTATCCTCAAAATTACCAGAGTTGTATAGATTGTTAAAGAAGGGTGTAATCTGGGAATGGACAGAGAAACACCAGCAGGAATTCATTACTGTAAAGAAGCTAATTGCAAATGCTCAGGTGCTACATTCATTTAATATAGTGGTGATGACCGATGCCTGTCAAGACGGCGTGGGGGAAGTTTTATTAAATATACAAATTGCAAACGTATCTTGCGCCTCTGCCACTCTGACGCAGGCCGAAAGACAGTATTCGCAATTTGAGTGTGAATTGCTTGGAATGATCTTTGCTATGAAGAAATTCCATAAATATGTGTATAGTCGATCATTTAAAATATTTACAGATTCGTTACCAACCAAATTAATTTTGGAAGGCAAAGAGATACGTAACACTGCTGCACCCCGATTGCAGCGCTGGGCACTTGTCATGGCCGGGTACGACTTTGAAATTATTTATATATATATATTAAAAAAAGTAGAATTGGCAGATTTTTTTGTCGCGTTTACCATTAAACACACAAGCGGGGGATAGTGATATTTCTCAACTTTATGTACAACAGATTGTAGAAGGACTTCTATTGTTACAGGAAGTGATCGATGCCACTGATAACGATGTGATGTTGCAGAAGCTTATCCAATGGGTAAAACAGGGTTTTCACCCCGCCTACAAAAAGAATTTGATATACCCGAGTTAAGAAACTACTTTGCAAAACCTCATGAAATCACATTCTCTGACAGCTGTTTATGGAAAAAGCAATTACATTATTTTCCCCACAGCGTCCGTACAAAGTACTTAAAATGTTTAAAGTACTTAAAATTCATTAAGGAGGCCATCTATGACTCATGACGTGGATAATTTTCTGTCAAATTGCAAACCTTGTAATTCAATGAAGAACCGACCTCCAGCAGTACGTTTGAAGAGTTGGCCTAAACCCGAAACTTCATTTCAAAGGTTATATTCAGATTATGGTCAGTGGAAAGGCTTTCTTTTTCTCCTTTGTATTGATAGTTACTCTAATCTAATCGCAATTTGGCATGTGAATTCAACAGATACGGAAGAAGCTCGTTCATGTTTTAAATCATTCTTTAAAATTTATGAATATCCTGTTACTCTTGTCACAGACAATGGATCCCGTATCAGTGGTCAAATTTGTGAACGTTATTGTGCTTCTAAGGGCATTAATTACTGCACTTGCCGCCTGGTCACCCTCCAAGCAATGGTCTTGCCGATAAAGGAGTACAAATAATGAAAACTTTTGGTGAAAATTCCTCGAAAACAATCAGCGTATATCTGAAAGCTTATTTAACCCTCGCAGTACTAAGATGGGGTCAATTTGACCCCAGCTAGACATTTTGTAGTATTTTTTTGCGTTTAAAAAATGTATGCTAAAATTATTTTCTAGGAATTCTCCAATAAAGGTCTCTTTCATAGTTTTGTCTACTTAGTAAGTTTCGTACAGTTTAATTTGTTCGTATTTTTGTAGAAATTGCGAATGGGATCACATGGAACCCATCTTAGGTAATCAGGGAATAAATGAAAGTTTTCAATCAGTTGATCACCTTCCGAGAGGAAAAAAGAAAATTTTTGGCAGCCTGCCAAATGTAGTTTACTAGATGGCGCTAGGGGTACAGCATTTCCATGCATGCGGGTGTAGGCGCTTCTCATTTCGCTAGTTCCTGCGATGTGTTCGGTTGTGTGTAAATTTGACTGTTCAACGAAATGAATCGTGACGGTTTGACTATCGAGGAGGCACATGCTATGTTATTTGATGAAGATTCTGATGAATCAGTGGATTTAGGTGGTGAATCTGATGTTTCATATAGCGATACAGAGCATGAAATTGTAGAATTAGCAAATTCTGAATGTAGTAATGTAAGCAATGCATTACTACCATTATTCTTGTAAAATATTATTGTTTTTGTATTTTTTTTTCCACTTGAGATTTTGTGCTAATTTAAATATTCGTAATATTGTGGAAATTACGTTTTGCCCTTTCTAATAAATTTTCATTGCCAGTATTATATCAATATTTTATCTTTTGATCAGTTTTCTGGCCTTAACATAAATACCTATGGGGTCAACATGACCCCATCTTAGGCATTTAAGTAATATTTTGATCTTAGTACTGCGAGGGTTAAGCAATGGTTACAGGAGATTGCATACGCGCATAAATGCATGCCTACAAGGGATCTAAATAAGTCTCATAATGATATCATTTTTTCTTACACTCGTACTCACTATTCGTTTATTCGCTCAGGTAACCGAAACAATGAAATTTTTCAAAATAAGGAACACATTGCAATATAAAACAGTGTGGGTTGTAAATCATCGTAATAAAGTGCCCAACTTTATAGAGGGTGCACTCATTCGACAGTTGGAGCCAACATCTTTTTAGTACATGTTGATGGTTCGAACAGAGTATACCATAGACACCAGTTACGTTTCTCGAAGAATGGCACTCATAGCAATATATCTTCTTCGGAAGATTGGATTAATGCTTTTCCGGAACCTTCGCAATAATTGAGGCCAGCACAGCATTTTCAAGAGAACAATAGACATTCGGATCGACGAAAGCGACCCCCATATTGGTGGCACGTCATCAGATAGCGTTTTTTATGTGGAAGGGAGAGGATGCTGCGAAGGAGTTGATGTCTGCGCTATTTATTATAAACATGGAACAGAGAAAGTATTTTTGGAATTATTCTGTCTTGCTTTTGTGGAGAATTGTTGGAAACCTCATCACTGACCTGCACGTATCATCAATATACAAGATCACGAATGTGTATGTGTTTTATTGGTACAAATATATTTAAGTAGTTACGTGAGTTCTTTTTGTAGCCAATTGAACGAAACTTAAATTATTATGGTGGACAAACGAAACTAAATTATTATTTTTCTCCTTTGCCCAGAATACCTGAGTTCTCATTAGGCAACGTCGAAGCTTCTTACTCAGTGCTTTATATTAACTTTATTTAAAATTGATTGGTTAAAGTCAGGTATATAACTAATATACTTTACCGGAGGGAAATCTGTCACACCTTCAAACACTCATTTAGCAACCATCCCAATGTCAGCATTCTATTCGAGGAATGCAATAATGTATTTTACACCACATCTGAAGAATGCATAGAACATAACATACGTGTTGAGAAACTCAAGCTTACCGATACAGTTGGACGAACTATAAATTCCACTTATCACATGACATCACTTCTGACGAGGAACTAAACGAGTTGCTGGGAAAAATAGTTTTAATAGCTAACTAGCAGAACGCTCAAGAATAGGAATTTATAACGCACTGAATAAGGAACATCGCATATCGAAACTACATTATGACAGACATACCGCGGCTAACAGCTGATCAAGTGAAGTATTTACGCATTTGAGTTCTCACTGCTCTTGGACTCGGAAGATTTACTTTTCTGTAAAGCATCAAATTTCATATTTGCATGCTCAAAATCACTTTTAATGCATAAATAAATAATGCATCGTTTAGAAATTGAATTAACTACAGGTGCGATTTTACTGTAGTAAAACGTGAACAAAGAGCTTCATCTTCCACATTCCCTTTCTAGTTGTTACAGCAAAATAATAAAGCATTTAGCGACAAAACTGTGGTTTGATTTCTCCTTAATTGCACGTAAGTTGACATAAAGAAATGTAACGTTTTACTTCGAATTTCGAAGTCAAGACAAAAGAGAAACGCATAGCGCTTATATCAGATGATCTGGTTAAAAAAAGCAAACATTCAGAAAAAAAGTACATTTCTGTCAAAGCAGGTTTAACATATTTATAACTCAATATTTATATGCATTTATGAAAGGTTAGCCAGGTGAATCAAGTAAGCAGCCGTTGCATCGGCTGCCCAGCCTGTCTTCCACTTGCTCCAAACTTTAATGCCATGTAGCGGACAAACGCGGATTATACGGTCGAATTACTTTGCAGGCATTATCAGCATCGGGGTACGAATACATATACGAAGTCTCATAAAAAAAAATTCTGTTTGAACTCAAACCCTTCCCTTGTAAGTGAGAGGGGTTGTCAGTCCCACGCTCGAAGGTGCCCAAGAGTACCAAGGACACTCCGGTACATAATTTGATAGGAGGCTGAGTGCATCTCAGAGCGCCAGGCATGGGAATACTGGAGAAAAGTCTCCAGTGTCCTGGTCAGGATTTGAACCCGAGGAGCCCAATTCGTAGTCAGACGCGCTATCGTCTGAACCGCTACTATATGTTTGACTATAGTAGTAAATGATAAGCAATAATTCAACTACCTTTGTTATCAGTAAAGTTTACTTGATAAATATTACTCTTTATATATATATATATATGTTATGTACGTTCTATAGAAGGTAAACTATTTTTCTCCGGATACATACACAAATTACAATAGCTTACACCGAATAATTAATGTTATGCTACTACCCTTCTCCCCTTAACTAGGTTTGAGGTAAAATAAAACATCAATAGAGTTATGAGAAGGAAGGATAGTGCCAAATTTTACCTACAAAAATTAACTATTTACAGGTCGGACATAGTAAAATAGGTCTACGTTGCATTTTGAAATCTGACTGAATTTAGGTAACAGAATTTGCATATCAAAGCAATAGTTGACATTACATAACTGCATTTATCCAGAGTTCCGTCTTTAGTTCAATTTTGCATATTCAAATTTAGGTCCAGAACTAATTCAAAAACGGCTTGAAGGATCGGGCATCATGAAACCGGCCGGAGGAAAGAAACTTAGTAGTTACATCCGTGTATCTCCATCATAACGAGCAAATGTATCTGTTGATTTAAATCCAGCAATATTCAATGAAAGCTAATTAACACTTGCATAGTAACGAAGAAACAAGATGTACTCGGTAGTCACGGATGACAATCAAAAAACATTCAAGTTGTATCCTCACTCCGCCACGAGGCATTGGCACACATAGTCCTAATAATCTTATTATGGTTGCAACTTCACGTATACAGACCTGCCTTCCTGAATTTTACTTACAAAGAACAATGTGGGTACTCAATCGGGAAAAGTCAGGTAATTTCATAAAGCACCTGGAAAACCGGCTAAAGTCAGGGGAAACTTGTAAAGATTCTGGAAATTTTGTGAATGTACTAAAGTTGTATCGGGGTATGAAGTTCCACCACAAGTATGTTTATGAACATGAACTGGCATCACTGTAATACACTGTTCCGGTACTGTCTTCGTTTTACAGAGTGTTATATGTAATAGTGATTATGTAGGGTTATTATTTTATTTTCCCTCTAAGAACAAAAATGCTGAAAATGCAACAAAAGCAGAGATTGTGTGGTGTATACACGCTGTTATGTCCCATTCTTCATTTCGGAATGCTGCTGCGAGTGTGTTTTTATTTAAAACTATGTTCCCGGACAGCGATATTGCTAAGAAAATAGAACTTCAACGCACCAAAGTAGCATACACAATTTTCCATGGACTGGGTCCTAATTTTAGCAGAGAACACGTAAATGTTTTGAGTAATTGTGATCAGTTAGTTGTAGGTTTCGATGAAAGTTGAAACAAAATATCTTAGAAACAGGCGGAGTTTCTTCTACTCACATCATCTTTCCTTGGCCATACCCGTGCTTGAGATCTGATACTTGTATTTCAACATGCGCTATCTGGTATAAATCTGCAAAAAGTCATTCAGATGTCGATGGATGGTCCAAATGTTAACATAAAATTTGTAAAAGATTTAGGAGATGTCTCTGTGATTCAGTGTTTTTGGATTTGGGTAGCTGCGGACTGCATACTCTTCACTGTTCATTCAAAGCAGCAATCAAAATGACTGGTTGGAAGGTCGTTGAATTTTTGCGAGCTGTATACAATCTTTTCAAAGATGTTCCTGCTAGAAGAGCTGATTACATTAATTACACAGAATGCACGGTGTTTCCTTTAAAGTTTTATTCAACTAGTTGAGAAAACTAACAGCTAGGGCAGCGGAAATCTTACCAAATAAGTAAATTGTGCTATTCGTGACAAGAAATATCCTAAATCTGCAAGCTTTGAACTAGTGTCAGAATGTGTAAAAGACAAGTTATTCAGTGCGAAATTAGCCTTCTTCCACTCTTTTTGCAGCCTCAATTGATTGAACCTTTCCTTTGTGAGTTTCAAGCAGATGCCCCTCTTGCCCTGTTTCTATATGGAGAATTATCATCCCTTTTTGTAAAAGAAGATGCATTTAAAAAATCACTCATTAAAGTAGATTTAGGTTATTCAACCAGAGATGCTTTGAAAAAAGTAGAAAAGCTATCGAGCTAGAGATTTTGGTGTTGCGCTAGGCGTGTCGGCGAACATTGCAGAAATTTGTACAGAAAGTGATGGAGAGATCTCCTCTGAATTATCAGCTTACGAAAGCCATCTCTTGCTTTCGCCCTTCTGTAGTGTTAAACCCAAACCTTGCATTTAGAGGAATGTCTGCCTGTCTTCAAATCCTTGTTGAACATAAGTGGATGCCAGGAGCGTTAGCAGATAAAGTTGACAAACTATAAACGTATATGTGTGCTCCCAATGTCGTAGAAAGCACGAAGATGTACTCAAGAAAGACCACGAGACTAGATCATCACTGGATGAAGTGCATTGCAGCTTCTAAAAGTTCAAAAGAACTAAGGTCATTCGTGCAAACTTTTTTGATTCTTTCACACGGAAATGCAGGCTTGGAAAGAGGTTTTTCTATAAACTAAAAATGTCTCTTAGAAAATCATAGGAGGAAAACCTCATGGCTCTGAGGCAAGTGTTCGATGCTGTTACAGCTTTAGGAGAAATGTATTCTATCGAAATTAATAAAAACGCGATTCACGCTGCAAGAAATGCTCACTCAAGGTACATCGAGTGTATGGAGAAACGTGGTCGAGAAGATCAAGAAAAGAAAATGGCTGAAAGGGACCGGAAACGCGCTGTACAAGAAGTTAGTGAATTGGAAGAAAAAAGGTTGAAGCTTATGGCAGAAGCAAAAAAAAAGTTCCTCTCATTACTGAACAAATAAATACCCTAAAGAACTTGCTTCACTTTTTAGTAGAAGAATAATTTTGTGTGTGTACTATCTGATTGTGTTTTGAATTGCAATGCCTGTGTTGAGTGAAAATTAATATTAAAATATAGTTAGAGAATCACTGCTTCAAAGTAAATTTGTGAAGGGATACAAATTCCGTGGGAACTTATTGATAAGTGAGTATATTGAAGATACGGACTTCCTATAATAAAGTGTATTTGAAATATAAATTTTGTTATTTCCGACAGGGTGATGTAAAGATATATATATACTCTCATGACCTGACTGTAACAATATGACCCTCTACAGGTTGACGGACATTAACAATGAGCTGTTTTGATGTACATTAACAGTGTTATTGAAGCCCAAGATTTATACCTCTGATACGTATGAGTTTGGTAGAATGTGTTTCCCAAAGTACAATATATTTTATGCGTAGTAAATGATGTGTATGGTGCTGGTGGCTGCAAAATTTACAAATTATTTTGGACTGGAAAACCGGGAAAAGTCAGGGAATTTGAAAATCCTTTAATAGTGAAACAAGGTTCAAAACTTAAATGATTTCATGGTGTACCGAAATACCTGGATTCACGTCAGATTTCCAAGTTCTTTGAAATTAGTACGTAGAACTTCGTACTATAATCTAATGAGGAATACAGTCGTGGTCGATCTTCACAACACGAAAAACTACCTATCACAGAAAACCTTTTAAAAAAGAAAAGCCCACAAAATCTAAATAAAACCGTAAACTAACGAATACCGGGCTAGTACAAATCAAAATTAGCAATCAGGTGTAAATATATGAGCAACTAACCCATATTAAGTATAAAATCTATAAAGATTACTTATTTACTTACTTACTCTGTGGCTTACGGAACTCGCATGTTCATCGCCTTAGTAACAAACGTTTGCCATCGGGATCTATCCTGGGAAAGATCAAGTCAGTTTTCATCACAAACACCTACTTCTCGAAGATCCTTTACATACCCCGAAAAAGTGGGATATCGAATAGTAGCAAACGCAATGAAAATCTGCTGAATCAATCAGCAGTAGTTTGCTGATTAAATCACAAAAAGTGGGAGTCAGTATAGAAAACGCAAAAAAAAAAAACAAAAAAAAAACTGAATGGGCAATGGCGAAGGGGAAGTGTGGGTGTAGACGAGGAGAGAAAAAAGAAAAAAAATTACTGCAGCTGTAGACCAGATTTAAGTTTAGCATTCAAGCACTGAATGAAAGCTCCTTCACAGAGACTACGTGTGGATGTGTTTGTGGTGGGGAATAGGGTATGGATTACAGCTATACGGAAATTGTCATCGAAGTTACGACGTACTGCTTGTTACTACAGATGTTACTTCCTTGTACACCAACATTCCTCATGTTCATGAATTCTTCCTCAACAAGAGACCTAAACCTCAGATCCCAACAGCTTTCCTTCTAAATCGAGCCAACCTAGTCCTCACCTGTAACAATTTCACTTTCAAAAACAAACATTACCTTCAAATCCGAGGCACAGCCATGGGTACAAGAATGGCCCCCTTCCTACTCCAACCTGTTCATGGGCATGCTTGAACACGATTTCCTACAAACCCAACCGTTGACTCCTCTACTATGGATACGTTATTTGGACGATGTACTAATCGTGTGGACTCATAGGGAGGCAAGCCTCAAAACGTTTCTAGAACAGCTGAATCAGTTTCATGTTGTCCAGTTTACTTGGTCCATCTCAAACACAAAAGTCACATTCCTTGATGAAGAGATCACTTTAGTAGACAACACCCTTACCACTTCAGTTCATATAAAACTATCCAACCACATGCAATACTTATATTATTCAAGTTCCCATCCTTACCACAGCAAAAAAGCTATACCCTTCTCCCTTGACATCAGAGGGAACGCCTGAATTCCACCACCTCCGCATCCGAAACCTACAATTAACGGCTTCAGGAGGCTCTAGTTAACCGAGGCTACACACTTAACGTCGAAACCAAACAAATTCGACGTGCAGCCACACAGACACCACCTGCGCCTACTGCCAACTACAAATCGAGTCCTGCGTTCCTAATCACACAATTTCGTCCTAAACTTACCAAGATCAAACAAATTCTGCATTCTCACTTCCATACATTCCAATCTAACCGCGATACCAGATCTGTCTTTCCCACCAAGCCGAGATTAGTTTTTCAGCATCCTCCCAATCTTAGAAACATCCTGGTTCACACTAACCCTTCGTTCTATTTGATTTCAGTTCCCGCCCAGAAATGTAACAGCGCTAGATGTAAAACTTTTCCCATCCTTATTACGTCTCCATCTATCTCTGTCAACACAGTCATTGGTAACTTCACTCTACATCCCAAAGGAACCTGTCAAGCCTCAAACATCATATATATCCTAACCTGCACACTCTGCCATGCATTCTGTGTGGAAGGAAACAGGTGTTTCTTTGAATCGCCGCCACTTTTCCGTCACCAACAGACCCTCACCAGTGTCTACATATACATGCAATTACACAACGCTGACTTCGATGACAGTTTCCGTTTAGCTATATTCCATACCCTACCCCCTCCACAAACACATCCTAATGTCGTCTCTAGAAAGGAGTTGTCATTCAGGGTTTGAATGGAAAACTGAAACTTCATGTTAACCTGCAGTATTTTTTTCTTTCTTCTCTCTACGTCTACACCCACACTTCCCCTCTTTCCGTGCTCATTCACTTGCTTTTTTTTTTTTTCGTTTCTTATACTGTATCCCACTTCCTTATACTGCAGTTTCTATACTAAATTCTACTTTCCTGACTACGTTTCCTTTACTGAGCCCCAGTTTTTATTATTATTATTATTTATTGTACCCAGCTCAATTTTCAGCATAAACACCAATTCCAAATCCCGTTTCCCATTAGTACTTGCGCAGAACGTCAATTGTTTTAGATAAGGACGACCGCCATTTTTTTTCTGTCTCTTCACGCAATTGTGCACGTGAGTTAAGTGAACTTCTCTCTTGTCTGCAGCTGAAGGCAGCAGAAGCCAAGAATTTTAAGTTACTTTATAGTGTTACGTGTGTACATATGTATTCAAGCTTCGTCAAGATACTATATAAGTACAGTTCCTTTCTATTCACATTTCGCCTATTATATTGCCTATTCGGCCTTCTCCTA